>WTSP01023417.1:62192-112924 GCA_025331215.1 Actenoides lindsayi | reverse complement strand
GGGCACGCCGGCGGTAGGAGGGCAGCCGCGCCACGGCCTGCGAAGGGTTCCCGGGGCTGAAGGCGCGGGCGACGAGGCTGCGCGGCTGCGGAAGGGACCGAGCAGAGGAAAGGGCGCCCAGCGCCGGTGAGGAAAGGGCTCCCTTGGCCAGCCTGCCCCGGCCCCGCTCGCCTCTCCAGGGGCGCGCGCGCCGCCGCCAACAGCCCCGGGCGGCGGTTACTCATCGTCCCGCGCTGCCGGCGAGCGGCCCGCCGCCATTTTGAATCAGCTCCCTCCTCCCCGGGATCCGCCGGCACCGGCTTCCCGCCCGCGCAGTCCCCACGAGGATCCCCAAGGGAGGCGAGCGGGCCCGGAGCCCCGCGCCGCGCCCGACCCAGCCCAGCCTACTTACCACCCCGCTGCTGCTGTCGTCGCCGCCGCCTGCCAGCGTAGAAGCCTCCGCTCCCGCCTCACAGACCGCTCCGCGCTTGAGGGAGGGGGCGGGGCTAACCGTAGAGACCGGCCCCGCCTCCCCCCGCCCGCCATCTTATTGTCAAAGCCCACAAAGGAACTCGCTTCCTGCCCTGCGGCCCCGTCTTCGTGCTGAGGGGGCAGGCCTTCGCCGGAAGCCACGCCTACAGAGGGGATGGCGGCTGCTATTGGCTGCGGAGAAATCACGCAGACGCCGCTCGCCACTGCGATTGGCGGCGCCGTTGCTATGGTGCCCGGCCTCTCCCGCCTTCAGGCACCGCCCACGGGAGGCTGCGCGGTTGCCATGGCGCCGGAGCCCTTCCCCTCGGCCGTGAGAGGCTGGCGGGAGGCGGGGGCGGGGGCCGAGGCGGAGCCGCCCCGATTTCAAACGGCAGCCAAGGGCCCGCGGCGGGTGTGGGCTGTCAGCCACGGGCTCCGGCGGGAGCAGGTTTAGGTCTGGCCCTGCTGCAGCCAGTGGGGCGTCCAGGGAGTCGCAAGGAGGAAGGGCGGGGGCGGTCGTCCCGAGGCCCCGCTGGGCTCGGCCGCTCTCTGCCTTCAGGATCCGCTTCCCTAGCGCTGGGGAAGCCCTCGGCGCCAACCGCTTCTCTCCGCCCCGCCGCTGCCGCCTCGGAGGGGGGTGCCAAGCCTCATGACTGCATTAGCAAGGCCTGTGGCATTTCCTGTTTGGGCCTGGCCTCCCAGCCCCAGGCCTCGGAGTCAGAGCACGGTGCGAGGGGAAGGAGTGAAGCTTCGCACCCCTCAGGGAGCCGCTGTCCCGCAAGCTCCAGCCGCCTCACCGAACAAAGCAAACCCAAACAACAACAAGCGAAAAAAATCCCAAACTAACCAAAACCCAAACCGAAACAACAACTAAAAAAAAAACCCAAAACAACAAACCACGAAAGCTTTGAACGCTGCTGGGACTCCCAGCTCACTGCTGCACATCTGCGAGTACTTAGGCTTAGCCCGAGCGAGCGTTTCTCAGCGGCTTTCCCGGCCGCGCAGCTACGTGCCGCCTGCCTCCAAAGCAGGCGGGGGCGGGGGGCGCCCAGCCTGCCCTGGCTGTGGCTGCCGGGAGAGAGCCGCCGTGGCACGGCAGCTGCTGCCTCCAGCCTGCGGCTCGGGAAGGGGGAGGATCTGTTGCCTGCGGCGGGGCGGGGAGCGGGGAAAGAAAGAAAATGGAGGAAGGGGGGGGGTTAGGCAGCAGGGGGATGACACATCAGCTGGCTTTGGGGCTGAGGTTCGATAGGAAAGGCCGCGGAACGACAGAGCTGTCGCTTGATCTGAGAAAGCAGGAGAGAATAACATTTCCATAGCAAAGCAAGATCTGCTTTTGGGACAAGACATGTTCCAAAGTGTAGTATTTCCCCTTGTTACGTTACAGTTGCTTGCGCCGCGCTTACAGTATCATGGTGCAAAAGTATGAGTCAAAAGTTTGAAAGAACAATACCACAAAGGGAGATGTTCTTACGCTCTGTTCAGGTCGACATTGGCTTCTTCCAGTTTCACTGAAAAGAATTCAAATAGGTAATCTCACAGCAAATATTGCAAGAACGTTTGGGCCTCTCTGGACTTCCCTTTTGAGGCAATGTGAGTGCCATTCCCTGGAGGATCACCGCTTACGTTCGTTAGTATTGTTCTGTCTAGTGATAACATCATCTGTATAGGAAGGTACATAAGTTCCCTCTCCTTATCTTTCTGTGGTTTTTGTTTGTTGGATTGGTTTTTTGGGTTTTTTTTTTTTGTTGTTGTTGTTTTATTGTTGTTGCTGTTTGGAGGTGTTTTATTTTGTTTGATTTTTTTTCTTCCCTTTTAGATACTACAAGAAGGTCTTGACATTTTCATTTGTGTTTTTGTTTTTTTTTTTTTTTTTCACCAATAAGTTACCCAGTGAAACAAGGCTGTCTGGTGGCTTAAAACTACATGTGCATTTCTGATTAACCACTGAAAGAAAAACTATGAAAGGTTCTCAGCACTCTTGTCTTTGAAAAGCTGAGAAACTATGCCTTATTGAGGTATGACAAGACTTGACCCTTCTCGGGAGAAAACAACTCTCACATCTCACATATATGAGAAACAAAACTTGAAAAGTCGAAATGGAAAGATCTGGAGAGACCTTTGCAAAACAACGCAACTCAAACTATTTACTTTAAAGCAAACAATCTCTGATAGGCCTAAAATAGTGTTATAAGGAATTTAATTGAATTGTAAACATGACGTGGAAGAGAATGATCAAATTTTAGCTACGTGCTGAGGTTTTTCATCTTCCTACTGTTTTCAGTAAATCAAATTTTAACACTGGAGTTAAAAGAACAGGTGAGGACCCGGTCATTTCCTAAACAGATATTTATGTATCGAGAAAGCTGTCTCAGCCCATGAAACTCCTGCAGCTAAAATAATCTGCAAGTGAAAGCAGAACTGATTTCTAAGTTAAAGTTCTAGAGACAAAGCATGGAGAAGAACTGGAAAGAAATATCTGCAAAGCAACCCAATATGGGAAGCATAAATAAAGACGATAATTGCATGCCAAAATAATAATAATAATAATAATAATAATAATAATAATAATAATAATAATAATAATAATAATAATGGGAGGGGGGAATTACTGGCCAGAAAAGGCAGGATACTTATAAATCGAAAGATGATTCAGGATTTTGTGCTAAGCTTCCAGCCAGCTGAGAGGCACCACACCTAGTGAGACACTGCGGAGCAACCTGCTTGCTGATGAAATGACTGACACGGTGACCGGGGAGAAAACGATGCGAGCCAGCTCAGCAGATCTCTCCTAGGTAGACGGGTCACCTCTGGCACCCAGCAAAGTCATTACAGCAGATGGCAGTCCTGAGGGGATTTAAAAGCGCTGGCGGCCTTTATAAAAGCGTGATCGCCAAAAAGGAGTGAACGGGATGCCTTTTAGGTACAGGACTGGCTTAGCAGGAGCAGGCACCCCATCGCCCGCTCCGAGTGGGTGCAGATCCATGCACATGTTGGGGCTTACTTGAGCTGGAGCCCCCGCCCCGGAGCAGGAGGGCTGAGTCAAATGGAGGTGCTGCCCTGAGCCCCTTCCCGTGGCTGGGCGTCTGCTCGGCGCGGGGGAAGGACTGGCCTGGCTCCAACCTGAGAGCTACATGTGCACAGGGGCTCCGGCCGTGCCGCCTCCCCCGCCTCCAGTAGCAGCAGCTGTGTTGGCAGCTAGCTCGGCTGTCCCCATCCCTCCCGCAGCCGGCTCGGCTCTGCCCATCCCTCCCGCAGCCCGCCTGCACTCCCGGGAGCCCCGGCCGGCCTCTGCCTCTGGCGGTGGCTGGCACCGGGTGGTGTGACCTGCGGGCCACGCTCGTTGGAAAGCAGCCATTGCTCCCTCCCTTCCTTCCTCCCAGCCCCCTTCCTTCCCTTCTGGAGCAAGCCTGTGCTGGGCTGTGCTTGATGCCTCGGGAGCTTTGCTGCTCCTTTCTCAGAGCTGCTCGGCCCCTGCTGAGCTGGTCAGACTGTCACTCATCGTCGGGGATGGGAAGGCTGGTTTAGAGTTGGACAGTGTTTATAAAAGCATAGAAATTCATAGGAACTCAACGGCTGGGAGTAAGACTGAAAATGCACTTTTAAAAGACGAAAAAAAAAAAAAGGAAGACAGGATCTCCTGTTTATTTGTGAAATTTCGAGCTGCACAAAGGATCTCAGGCTGTGACATTTCCACATTACAAATGATTGTAATAATAGTGGGGGTTAGCAGTTTTAAAGGGCTGTTGTAGATTATGTAGTGAATAAGCAACAGAAATACATGTAGAGTGAAGATCCTCACTTTCCACCGGATCCCTGCACTGATACTATTTCTAGCCCATGGAAAGGTCTCTCAAAGGGAGTGTTTCTTGGCCTCTGACAGACACTGTCTCTTACTTGGGTGTTTGGACGAGGCTTGGCGCGGTGTTTCACAACCGATGACTTGCAAGCCCTCAGATAAAGAGGGTGGGAATATTAGTCAGGAGGTTGCTTAAGCTTTGAAACAAATAGTTTCAGCAAGATAGGGCAGAGTTCTGTCTCGATACCAGTACTGAGCTGACAATGAAGTGTTTTCCACTCTGCACTCCTGTGTGGCTGCTGTGTTTTCTGCCTGTGGTCTGAGGGCCCTGGGGTTTATGGAGCTGGGCAAATAGTTCAGAGGACGGCTGTGCAGTCAGAGGCTGGAGAACGTGTGCTTGTGCTGCTAGTGCTTGGAGTCAGCCAGACATGACTCAGCCCTGAACTGGAAGCCATGAGCTGTCAGTGCAGTGCCGTGCTGTGCTCTGGCTAGTGAGTCTTGTTGAGAGACAGGGTGTGTTAGCTCAAGCTCTGTGCTGCACCGGCACAACTGCCTGAGGTTTGGAAGGGTTTTGGCTGTGATCCTGCCAGTTCAGAATGAGGACAGATCTGGCTTGCCTCTGCCTGCTAAAGGCAACATGGACTTGCTCTGAGTCTGTATTGTTTTTCTTATAATTACTGTTTGATCAAAGTGTTTAAGATATGTTTGTCTTTCAGTTTGGCTCCAGAGTAGGGCAGGAGGCCCACTTGTAATGTACCATTTCCTTTAAACCCAACCTGGCAAAGTTTGATTACCTCTGAGATAGGCAGCATTATGAAACAGTCCTGAGTGCTTCTGCAGACAAGCACATTCCTGCAGCAGAGCTAGCCTAAAAAATCCAGGAGCAGATGGAGGAAAGGCTAAGGAGGGTAATTAAATGTGGCTGTTTCCTAAGAAGTAAGCCTGTTGTAGCAGCTCAGCTGGGCCCCTGTAAGTCAGGTACGGGATACAACTTCATTGAATGCGGTCTGCAGCCACAGCACACTGAAGTTAAGGGAAAGTGTTTTCTTATTGTTACAGCTTGTTAATGTGTGGACCACCAAAGGTGGCTGAAAGTTCTGCTCAGCCTTCAGTCAGGGTAAGCTTCTCCTTCACTGCTCTGAGCCTGGAAAGGCTGTCATTCTACCTGTAGGAGGGAGTTGGACAAAGGACAGTGAGCATCTCATGCCTGTAAAACAAACCAAAGTGTTCATAAGTGAATGAGTGAGAATTTGTGGGCTAGCTTCAGCTCGATGTTGGACGATAATGATGCTGGCATCAAATGCTTAGTGGTTTACAAAATGAGAATAGCATAGTCAGAGCACTCATCACACCAACTAATTCGAGCACGGGCTAGTACATGTCTGAATATGGCAGCAGTTGGCTGGTTGTGCTGGCTTAGCTGGGTGTTCGTGCTGGTGAAAAACTGAAGAGCGGTAGTAGACAGGTGATGGGAGAGAGGGTGTGTGGCTGCCAGTACAACAGTGGCAAAGCCAATCAGTTCTTAGGCAGAAATCTGTCTGCCTCAGGCCACCAGGAAATAGTGGAAACAGGACACGGGAAAGCTGTTAGGCTTCTCCTAGTCTGCAAACTCTTTTAGCTTGTCTGACTAAAGTGGTTGTATTGGATTTAAGGAACCTTCACAGGCAGCTGCAGAAGTTACTGACCATCGGTTTCTTCTTATGGTGGAAAGGACCTGAAAGAAGAGTGCCTTCATATTACAGTATTAGTTTATGCTCCTCAACCACCAGGATATTGCAAAATAAAATAAATGAAGTATTTCTGGCAAAATTTATAGTTGCCAGCCAGTTCAGAGAAAGTGTTCTCCAACGCAGTCGATGGGCAAAACTACAAAAGCCAAAGGGGCTACAAAGCACACTTGAGAATTTCCAGCCATGAAACCACAAATAATGCATATGGGCACCGGCAGGCAGGGACCAACAGACAGTATGTGGCTATTTGTTGATAGTGGACATCTGTGGTAGGAACAAAGCCTTTCAAAGTGGTACCTAGCAAGGTGCTAAAATTATAATAGAAACCTCTAGTGACAAAGCATCATGAGGTGTACTAAACAGCAAAACTCTCTAGATTGTGCAGTAGCAGTCAGCAAAGAAGGATTTTAAAGTGCAGAATGTTGTGGGGTTTTATTTTAAGGCCTCTAAGCCCTCTTCTGGATCATCATGGTAGTTCTGTTTTATATCTGTGAGGGACAAGATTGGTTTCTTGTTGCAAAAGTGTTGCGTTATGAAGGTTTTCTAATAACTAGAGAAACACACCTACTTCCTTCATAACAGGGATTTTCTTTTAAATATACATTTTGGACACTTGAATGCCATGTTGTCTGGTGCTGCTAAAATATGTGTTCCATATCTAAGCATAAATACGATAGGGTATGACAGTTGCTATAGTAACTAAGCATCTACTATTAAACAGACCCCACAAGCTCAAAAAGCATGTGCAGCCTGTCACTACACAAGGTATTCCTCTCTTTGCAGCAATACAAGTACCATATTTTCATCTTGGGAGTTAGTCTGGTCCTGATGAATGTGTTTATGCCGTGCATGTGAAGATATTTTTACCCCCATCAGCTCTACCTTCCTTTGAAAACTGCAGATACTGTAAGAACAAAAGAGCCGGAAGCAGTTGCAAGCTGAAGAAGTTAATGAATAATTCCTTTTTCATATATCCTTGAACATACATTAAAGTGTGGCTTTCAGATCTTTTAGGCCAGATTGGAGGCTTACACCTTTGCTGTTCTGCATCTTTTGATATTGCAGTGTTTTGCTCTTGCAACCAGCCTTTTGGAAGGCACTGTGCTGTTTCTAGAAGCTGTGTCTCTGAAAATTACAACACCAGTGAGAAACTAATTTCTGCAGTAGTGGCAAACTGGAGAGTTAGAATTCAAATGCCCAGCTGAAGCTAATAGAACTTTTAAGTATATGTAGGTCACTTGTTTATATTTAAGCTTACCTTAAAGTTATTAAGCATTTGGACCATGAAAACTAGGGGGAAAAAGGAGAAAATTAAAAACACCGAGTTTCTTATGCAGTAGCTTAGTTCTGGTGATTGAGAATTTAGTAACAAGCCATTGACAGCATTAGTTATTTTAGATTTTCCAAAACAGAAATGTGATTTCCCTTAGACACATCATAAATAATGAGGAGAACAAAATAAGCATCAGTAAGGGAAATATACTGGTTATAGAATATGACACTTTATCTGCAAGTTAAAATGACTCTCTATGCTCCTTGGAAGAGTAGACAAAGGCTGTGGTGAATTGCTGGTGTTTGAATTGTTTCCACATTTTGTTTTAGAGCCTGCTGAATAGATAAGTTAAACTGGAAAATGTATCCACAAATTATTGTTGATGTTGATTTGATGGTGACTTAATTACACAGTCTATAAGAAAAAAAAAGAGGTCATAAATTATAGCAGGAACATACCAATTATAGTTGAATGAGTGTATCAAAAAATGAACATAAGAAGCAGGTAAACTAAGGTGTGAAAAGGCATATTAAAAATGTAATTTTTTTTACCTTATTTTTTCCTAAGAAAATGATTGCTAATGTCTGTCTGCCTTATCTGGTTAAAGGGTTAACCCAATTAGAAGCATGAGTATGAACACAGATAACAGGCTGTGAGCTGGTCTTGTTGTCTGCTCCAGTTCTGTACCTTGATGGGAATGACAGCTTTTGACTTTTGTACCATTAAAGGAATGTCATCTCATTTCTCCTGGTGCTCTCTCAGTAGCCAGTGTTTTCCCAGCAATCATTTCAACATGTCTAATGTTAACAGAATAATACATCTACAATTTGCTTTACTTAACTGACTAACAAATAGCACCAAATGCCGACAGACTTTGGTTAAAGTCACTGAAGCTGCAGTGTGCAGTGCTGCAGGATGATCTGGAGGACAGTTTGCTGAAGCAGGGAGTCAAATTGGAGCTCCTGAAAGAGTTGTTTAGAATTTCCTGTGTGTTTAGATACTGCAAGGGGCTGGCTCAGCTGAATGCTTTAGGTGGTATGGTTTTTTGCCTCCTGCCACTTACGTGCTCTCCAGGGAATCATGGACAGATCCTGGCAAGTTCTATCATCCTCCAGTTTTTATTGTGTGATGCAAGGGCATTGTCACGCTTTTTCTCTACACAATTTTTCTTGCGTGTTTTCAGTTCTGCTCTTTTGCTTCTTCTTTTTCTGCCTGTGTGAAACCATCATTTGAAAAAGGTTGTGCGTTTCTGCCGTGGCTGGATAAACTTTATAACCAAATTTGTGTCTGCCTCAACAGCTATCTGTGTGTTAAGCATGAGCACACATACACACACTGTCATTTCTATAGACTGTTTTATGTAGAAGCACAAAGTCGTACAAATTTATGATTACAAACTGGCAACTTTAGAGATAATTAATTTTTTTTCCTTCCACTGTAAAGTCCACCAGGGCCAGCAGGAGAAATAGGCTAGAGTCTGGTGCCCTCTTGTGACTACATCGAAAGATCAGGTATTGATTTAACACTGGAAAACACAAAGCAATTTATCCAAAACAAAAGCTAGCAGTATAGAAAAGGGGAATTAACCTCTCAGTGTCATTTCTGAAATGAAACTTCTGCTGTGTGGTTCAGCATAGAGGCAGTAGACTCACAACCCATAGTTTGCTGATGTATTGAATACTTCAATGATATGGTGCTTTTGTGAAAGCTTTTCTTCATGCTAGTCAGATATGATACTGCAGCACAGGCAAGTCAGGGTTATACATTAGTATTGCTTTATATCATGGAAGAATATGTCCAAGCTACATTTCTACACACACACACACAAAAAAGATTTTTCTCCAAATTCTGGAGGTTTGAAGCCATTATGATCTGAAACTATGGGCCAGCAAAAAAGTTCAGATTCACATTTGATTTTTCACAGCCTTCAGGGAAGGAGTGCTGGTTTCACAGCTTTGGTTTAACTTCATGTTGATTTATTTGTACTGGGTTTTGGTACCTCCAGGGGAAAAAAAAAAAAAGATCCTTTTTCTGGGATTTTTCCTTGTACAGTGTTTCTTATCTTGGAATTTGACTAAGAAATAGTTCTAGTATCTGAAACTGCATGCTAAAAAAACATAAAGACAAACATTTCATATAATTTCCAGCTTCTTCCCTCTCATGAGAGGGGAGCATTTCTGTTCAGAAGGAGAATAAAGCAAGCAGGCCACTCAGTCTCTCATTAGGGACAACACCTCTCTGAGTTACAGTCACAGTCACTTTGAATTCTGCTTTTGTGGGGTATTGAAATGAGTTGCTGACCTTTCATTTCCCATCTAATCTTTTCTGTTATCACGTTACATTCTGTCTCTATCTGATTCATACCCCTGTGTACAAAGGAAGTTCCCCATTTGTCCCCTTTTTCTTGTTTCTCATAGAAACTTCAGATTGGTACTTGGCCTGTCTAGAATCATCTGCCTTTTGCAGATGGTCCATTCCCACAGTAACAGTCAAGAAAGTATGAAGTAAGTCATACCCCTGAGTTCCTGTGTTAGTTAATGTATATTTTTCTTCCCTCTTGCATATTGATGCATATAGTCCCGAGTTTAGTTTGAGACCTCTGCATTTGCTATTTTCAGGAAATGGCTCTTACTGCAAGTGATGCAGTTAAGAGCACTGTTCCACACAGAGCTATGGTCTGCCCATTTTCATAAGCCTTATTTTAGGAAAGATTTGAAAAAAAGAGTTAAAGGTAGATAGGGACTGTACATGCAGCTAGATGGAAAATTAGAGGATTTTTTTAAAATAAAACTTTATCAAATGTCCTTTATCCAACATATTGTCAGGTCACCTATAAATGTCAAATATACAATAACAAACACTACCTGTAGTGGGTAGTGAGAGCCTAGTCTCCTTGACAATATTTAGGAAAGGAAAAAAAACCCCTAAATTAATCAAATATCTAAGCAGTAGTCCTGCTGCCTCAAGCATATCAGGCTCATGTTGTCAGAGACCCGTCTGAGAAATCCGGTGCTAAGAAAGTGCTTCCCAAACCATGACAATAGTGTCAGGAAGGGAAAAGCTTGAGAGGCAGTGTCCACATGGATAGATCTCTAAAGCACTAAGGATTTTAGAGATTGCTACTGGTGGCCTATGTGCACAGAAGTTGCAAGAGCAAATGCTATTGGTGTTACTGATTGTTTTCAGTTCTATACCCGGAGAAGTGCTATGAGCCTTGTGAGCACGTGGCCCTGAATATTTCCAATGTGGAAGTCAACTCTCCAGATTGGTATTATTCTGACCTTTTGGAAGCAACAAAACACCTCCAAACATCAAAATATCCTAGAGAGGAAGAATCCCAGTGGAGTCCCCAGGGGTCTAGTGCTCATGTTACTAGAAGGAAACCCCGAGTTAAAATGGAAAGTCTGGTAGTTTTGTTTTGGGTTTTTTTATTTATTTATTTGTTTGTGTTTGTTTTGTTTGTTTTGTTTATTTGCTTTTTTGTTTTGTTTTTTGATGCCTCAGCATAAATAGAAGTAAATAAAGAGCTTTGAGTCTGCCCCTGAAAGTGCTGACTCATTAGAATTTGTGCTTTAGTACCTTCTATTTGGCTCCACGCTGTTCACTGCCCTGTTGCATTAAGCTCAGAACATCCATATGACACACCTGCTCACTCTCTTTCTAGTATTTTCTGCAAGGGCTTGTATTTTAAACCGAGAATACAGACAGTGCTCAAGGGAAGACGTGTCCCATTTTACAGATGGGGAACTGTGATACATTTCTAAGTAGCTTTCTGAGCACTCAAGTATTTGCATACTTTTTCAGAACATCTGTGATTTTAGGTTTACAAGGCTTTTCAGGACTTTGCGTATCGTACAACACCCTTTTCCCAGAGTATCTCTCTTCTCTTTGATTCTTCACCTCCCTCAAGAAGATATTTCAAGACAGACCTTTGAATTCACAGGGGACACTGTGATCATGGGCTGAATTGTATGAGCCCTGTCACAGACTGAGGCTGTAAAACAGGATGGATCATTTCATAGCATACTGAGAAGGCTTATTTTGAGGTTGCTCGTATAGATGGTGTGTTTTGTGAAATTCTTACCACATAGCTTATCATCTGTCCTCAGCAGACCTTCTGTCTGTTTCCAAGTCTGTTTTTTGCTGTGTTATCTCTGAGCATTTCCTACAGGATGGAGTAAGAGAGTAAAACCCTATAGAAGCTATCAGTGATCTGAACTACAGTGACGAGACATAAAGAGTTTAGAGTCCTACTCTTTCTTACCAATAGCTCATGATGGCAGCAGCTAACACCTATTACCAGGATTGTAGTCTAATTTGGGATAACAGGTTTCTCTTTTTATGGTTCACATCTTTCACTTGAAGATTGTATCATGAGACCATGTGGCGTCCCTGGTGCCAATAGAGTATGAGAAGCACACTCTCCTGTGCAAAGGTTCATTGTGCAGTGGGAAAGAGAGTGTAGCAAGATGCAAAACACCCCAGGAGGCACTTAGAGGAGATGGTGAGGACTGACAGGCATTCCCGTCCTCTTCTCTAGACACTAGTTGTAGAAAACATACTGGGAGACCCAGCTTAGGGAATGCTGCCACCTGTATGCTTCTCTGCACACCAAAAAAATAAAAACCCCAAAAGATTTCATCTCTCTGATATAATCCCTCCACCCTTATTTGCCACCTTTAGTTTGTGCTGGTTTGACAATAAGACAAATATTCCACCTGGGAGGCAATTTTGACATCATTTCACTCTACAGAGGATGTTTCCTAAAAGATCTATCCCAGAGCGTGACCTGCAGGATGACAATATGCTCATAAAGAAAAGTTATTTGTGGATGTTTTTGAAAGCCTGGTTCTGAGTTAGGTTTCATCACTGACTACGCAAGAGAAATTTGACATTGGGTTGTACATGATAGCAAAGACTAAATCAGATCAGCTACAGGGTCACCAGTGAAACTTTGTCATGTGCAAAGGGTTTGACTTCATTTTTATCTGGTTTTGCTTGTTTTGTATAACTATCTTCTTGAAGCAAAATTTAATACTGAACATTAGACTATTTCTTAAACAGGAATAGAGTTTTGTAAGTGAGTTATGCAGTCTTCAGAAATAACAAAATTGATGAATAAACAATCATATATTGTTGGCAAAAACTAGTTTGGCTCAGATACTATGTGACAAAACAGATTGCATGCTTCAATTTATCACATGGAAAGCAGCTTATCTGATGGGATAGTTTAACAACATAGAAATAGTATTTCTTGATGCCCTCACTCAGATGTAAAGCTGCTTTTCCATTTATCTAAAGAAGTCAGGATTTGAGGTTTTCCCATGTGGATATGTTGCTTGGTACCTGGCCCCTAATCCCAGTCATGGAATATTTTAGTTCAGAAAGCACCTCTGAAGATCATCTAGGTCATCTTCAAAGTTGGATCAGAATGAACAGGTCCTTGTCACCCCTAAAGCTTTTATTTCAGAGTGCATCTGAACAAAGAAGCTCCAAGGATTTTCATTAAGAGAAGATGTGTAATGAGACAGTAATTTAGAACAGCATGTAAATTAGGCAAGGCAGGAGAATTACAGATGTTGCAACAGCTAACATAACCTGCTACTCCCTGTCCCCTGCACCTATGACCCTGGGCTCCAATATTGGTTTCTCTGAAGACAGTCACGTTTTATCAGAGGAAAATTATCAGAGAGATTTCAAAATTCATCAAGGTGAATACCTAATTTGCATCCATTTCAATCAGTCCTGAAGTATGTACATTTGGTTTCTTCTAAACTCACTGCTATTATTCATCAGAGCTTTTCATTTAGACTATGAAAATCTTGAGGTTAGGGCACTTTGCATTTGTGTCTTCAGAGATTAATCACCAATGCTCTGGCTGACTGGGCTCTTACCAGCAACGCCTGCTGCTGACTTTTTTTAGTTTGATTTTCAGCAAACTTACAGATATTCGGCACTTTGCAGTTCTCTCCTTGATATCAGAGTGTTTGTAGGAAAATACAAAACTACAGTTTGTTAATTAACATCACAACAGAATTTCACATTTTCCCAAGAAACAAACTTCTGTCCAATTAGATATTACGTGAACTACTTTTGAGGACACAAGCCTTTCACAGGTAGATGCCAGAGGAGTAATTAAATAATACAAAAATTAAATATGTCATAAATACAACAACTTGAGGAAATACCATTTTGGCACAATGTTTCTTTGAAAATGCATAAGAATAAAGCATAATATAAAGAAATATCTATGACAATTTTAACACATTAACAAGTATTATATTTATGTTAACACTGGATAATGTTAGTTCAACTCAGGAATGTCAACCTTAATGACAATTTAAAAATATTACAGAAATACAACATTACAGATGAAGCAGAATAATGCTATGAAACACGTTACAGACTCATACTCAGGTAAACGTCCAACTGATTCATGATCTTTGTCTATTTTACTCTGATCACATAAAAAGATGAAGAAACTGTTTAGATAAATCTTGTGAGATTTGTTTGTTGGGTTTTTTTTAATTTCTGGTTCGAAGGCACAGGAAACTACTGTCAGTAATTTATTCATAGCGAAAGTGGCAACAGCAACAACAAAATCTGCCCCAGTACAGTGTCATATCTGCAGGAGTTCCCATCTACGGGGAGAAGGGTCTGTGTTCTCCATGCTGCCAGCATTTCCCTGTCAATAAGGCACTTAACTCTTTTACAGTCTCCTACACAGTAACAGTTGGATCAATACCAAAAGGGAAGTGCTAACTTAGAAGTGAAATACGAGTTCAACAAGCGTTTGGAGATGACATAAAAACAGTCCATGACACCACTCAGAATTGTATAGAGATATACTTCAGTGCATTCCATATTTAACTGCAAAATACTAATTGAAAAATGTCAAACATTAGAATTGTACATTTTAAGAATTTCAGGACAGCGCAGGATCTTAAATAGTACAGTAGAAGTGCTGTTGGCCTGTGTTACCACTGTTTTGCCTTTTGGTTCTCCCCAGAAAGTGCAAGGTAGATAAAGCTGCATATTGAAGTATTAGGAACATTTTCAAGGCTGTTGTTGAAAGACTTCCTCATTTTTAATATTTTCCACTGGTTAACCACAAACGTTAACAACGGAGTTTGTGTATGAGAATCCGAACACGTACCTCCTCAAGAACTAAACATTTCAACTGTAAGAATGGGGCCTGCATTGTTCTCCTCAGCAGAGATTTTTTTTTGTCCATCTCAGAGAATAAAACTAGTTCTGCATTCATGTGAGAAAAAGAGCCAGTCCAAAAATAAGCTTTTAAGATTTCAGTTTGAGTCAAAATGAATTACTTAGTTTATTCCACATGTCCTTAGCAAAGCAATTTTTTCACCAATGATACCAGTAGACAATCTTTATTGTAGGAGACCAACAGAAATAAGAAATGTCACTCCTGTAGCGTCCTCATGGAGTTGCTGGCCAACGCACAATGACAAAGCTTCCTTTGGATGTTAATGTGTAAATACTTGTGTGCTGGTGCCTGCAGCTCACAGCTGGTGTTGGGAACTTCTTTGTGTCAGTAACTAACTACTAGCTACCAGCTTCTTGGTCTTTGCCGCTATTACAGGTCTTTTGTTTGTCTGATGAATGTGATAATTCTTTGTTTTCTTCTCTTAGCCCTCCTTCCTGTGATTCTCTTGATGTTTTCAGTTTTATGCTGTCAGTTGTCTTGTGATTAATGGATGAATTCAGCCTGGCAGAGTTCAGTCTCCATCTGCTGAGAGTCCTACAAAAATCCTTTCTGACATTTTCACTAACCAGCACGTAGATGATTGGATCGGCAATGCTGTTTGCAGTGGTTAAACACAAAAACGCTGTAAAAATTGAATATATCTCTTTTTCAAATGGACATGAGCAATTTTGATGAAACATAAAGTATATGGACCTTATTATGAGTACCACATGGTAGGGAGCAAAGCAGATCAGGAAAATGACAATAATGGCTATAGCCAGATACTTCACTTTGGCTTTTTGGTGACAAGTCAAGCTGCTGCTTGTTTTTATACTTTGGAAAATTTTGTAGTTTGTGAAAATGAGGATTATGAAAGGTATGGCAAATCCAAATAGGAATCTGGCAAAGTTGAAAGAAGCCAGTTTTATGTCAAGGGGCAAGGTCTCAAAGCAGGTCATGTTATTCATATGTTCTGAGCCATCTTCCATGTAAAATACTGGAGTGTAGATTATTGCAACCACAGCAAAGAGAAAACACACTATTGTGATTGCGTTTTTCTGTCTTCTTCTCCCCCTTGACTCCAGAGCGTACACCAGGGCCACATAACGATCCACAGAAATGCAGCACAGAAGCAGAATGCTGATATATATGTTGCAGAAAAAGATGAATCCTGTTATTTTGCAAGCCTCTGCACCCATATTCCACCGGTGCTCATTTTTTACGTAGATAATCCAGAGGGGCAAGGTACTTAAATACATCAGCTCACACAAAGATAAGCTGAAAATGTAGACGGCAATTACTTTATTCCTTTGGATTTGTACAAATGTAAGCAGGGAAGTTAAGCAATTTGCAGGAAGGCCTATGGCAAAAACGATGCTGTAAACAGTGACCAGAAGTGTCTTGCTGTCTTTGTAGGGAATTCCCGTGCAAATGGAGCTATTATTTGTGTCTGTACAATTTCCCATGATTCTCTTGCCAGCTGGTGTTCCTGAGAATCAGAAGTCAAGGTGGAAAGTTAGCATCTGCAGCACTTAAAAACATGCCTGTAAAAGTTATGGTCCCATAGGCATCAACAGGACATGTCAGGGGAACAAGTGAGATGCTTGTCTTGGGGAAGTGTCTAAGACAGACAAGTTTTCCAAGACCTGCTGGTCTCTTGTAGTGTCCCCTGGGACTTGGGTCTGATTTGTTTCCAGGAGAAAGTGCCTTTCTTCACAGAGGATTTCTTGACTACATCATGCCTTTTTATTAAAATGGGCTACTGGGCACCAGCCCTAAACTAGGCTTCCTCATAAATAAGACTGAGCTACTGTTCAATTGCTAGAGTCACTTCCCAGAGGAAATCAAGGGCATTAGGCTTCAATTCCTTTTTTTTTTTTTTTCAAACTGAGTAACAAAAAATGCAAATTGTAGAGATTTCAGAGGCGGACTTCCAAAAGAAGCTATCGTTTATGGTTGGTCAGATGGGGCAACTGTCTGGAGTGGGTGGTGGTAGTTGTGTCAGAGACTACCCAGCATACAGGAATCAGAATCTGGCCACTAGTGTGTACATCCCCATTGTATTATAGCATAGTGTTCAGATCTAGCTAATTTATACCTCTGCCCTCCTTCCTCTTAACAAATAACTACAGTTGAAGGACATAAACTTGTAGTGTGGTATAACACCTACAATAGTAAGCCAGTGAAACTGCCAACCACATGTGGTTGATGCCTCTGGGAAACAACAGGAAATAAGGGCAGCTAGAGGAAGTAAACAAGACCAAAGAGGAATATGTGCACGTTTAAGAAATGGAGGCAAACAAATTTAATGCCCTTTGAACAGGAGAGTTAACAAAACACTCCACCTTTCCAAGATGACCATACACAAAAGCAGAGGCATTTGGTTAGTGTTAAGTAGTGCTAGAAGAAGCATTTCTTGCAAAGTTGCATGCTGGTTTCCGTACAGAAATCTTCTTCAAGTGAAGAGAGAAATATAGAGGTGGGTACTCCATAATGGTGGTGTCTTTGCTGCATTTATGAGGTGAAGGTGTCCATCATATTATAACATCCTTGATAGAAAGAGTTTTTGTCTAGCTTAATCTTTTGAGTATTCTCTTAGGGGATGGACACTTACTTCATGGAACAGCCACCTAACTCCATGAGAAGGATACATGTTGACAGAGACTTGAGTCCCTTCAGACAGAGGAGGGGCATGAGCTTTCCAGGTCCACACTGTTGTATGAACAATTTCTTTAACCTTGAGTTCATGCAGGGGAGAAGGTAGCTTTTAGCACCCTTGGAACATGTATTTGTTGCTTGTTTGGGCCCATCTCAAGCAGACCAAGGGGAAGCACTCTACTCCCAGTGCAGTGAGGTTGACTCTTGCATCTCTGAGAGGATGGTCAAGCTGATCAGGCCATTCTCTTCCATGTAGGCAAGAGCAGTCCCTGGGTAGCACAAGCAGCTCTACCCTGAATGCCTAACAGAGCACCTGCCATGTAAGATCCCTACAGCTTGAAGGGCCATCAGGTTCCCTGACTTATTTTTGTGACCAGATGATGAGAACAGTATGAGAAAATGGGCACAGGTTGCCCTAGGTTGCAAGACCCTCACAGCAAAGCACTTCTAGCCACAGTCATACATACTGAGAGAGGATCTCCTGTCCCATGTTGAGAGATGTTCACTTCAGTCGAGAACCCCAGAGCAGTCATATTCCACTTAATGACAGCATGTTCTGAATGAAGAAAGCAGACGGAGCAGAGGCAAGTTATACCTGCTGTCCCCAGAATCAACAGCTGAGTAAACTGTTCCCTGGGGTGAGGACGTTTGGGAGTCACCTCTACAGACAGAGGAACTGAGAAAGTGCTGTCTGTGTGGAACACGTACACCACAAGGTGAGACCTCACTCTGCAACTACCTTCCTCTTCCCTCTGTGGCAAACCATGCTCTGCTTGTGTCCTAACATGTTGACAAGGATTAGCAGGCAGCGGTCACCGTGCTAGTTGGGCCAAAGTGTCTTTCAGATGGCCACATCCCTCCACATCTGAGACTCAGACTGGAGTCCATTGGGTATGTTGAAGCCCCCTCAAGGGGGATCTGAAGTTTCCTCTAGTTCCAAATGTCCCATTTTAAGAATGACTGGAGAAGACAATCCATAATGCTGTGTAGGGAAGGCAGCACAGCACTCACCAGGGCTGCCACAGGGTTTCTGCGTTAGAGGGTGTAAAGTGACTTTCCTTCTCTTCTAGCAGTGAAAGTGATACTGAGAGCTGGTGTTAACTCACAGAAATGATGGTTGCAATAAGGGTTGGTGGTGACTTGAGGTTTTTGCTGCCTCTGGGCATCTGCCACCCTTGATGAATGAGGTGGGGTCTTTCCTGGGCCCCCTACTGAACCACTGTGTAGAGGGGATAAAAAGGGTGCTTGATCTCAGGGTCAGCGGCAGTTCTCTTCCCAGACCTCACCTGGGACATGACATAGGAGAGCTTGTCCTAGACTCAGATTCATCTGACTGATGTGAGAGCTGCTGTACAGCTGCTAGAGAACGGTCTTGGAGATATGCCCTTCTAAAGTAAAGTCCAGCATGTGATACAACTCATACATGAGGCAGATGGTGACAGCCAGGGCAGGGAACGCGGCACAGTCTCACGCCACCTTGGTCACTCAGTGACTGTCTACTCCATGCGCCTTAACAGAAAAACCTCTGGGAATGGTTGAAGGTGCTCTCCCCTCCCCTCCCCCTGGGCTTTGCATGTTTCTCTTGACCCCCGGTGTGTTTGAACACTCTCCTTTCTGCGCTGCCTATGCCCGCTGTTCGCGGTTGGTGTGCAAAGCCAGGCTTCCCCCGCAGGTGCCTGTCTCATCAGTGAGCAGCAAGGCGATGGTGCAGGACAGGAAGGAAGTGGTAGAAGAGTTTACTCTGTAGACACATGGTTCCCAATGTTTCTTTTGCTTGCCTCCTTCCTTCGCCTCCTCTCTTCTCACTCTGCTCCAAGTCTCCTTCCCATGCTTAGCAGCCATCAGTGAGCCTCAGGGAAGGAAATGCCTCTGACTATTTAATCTACCTGCTCCGAACATGCTTTTTGCCTTGGCTTTCCACATATGGCCTAAGCCACAGGGCTGAGCCTCAGGTTGAAGAGACCTTTACCCTTAAATGACTGTCAGCTGCCAAGTGCAAAGCCTCAACTGAAAAGGTGCAACCACAGGAAGGAATTTACATTTGTAGAGTAAAAGCATGTGCAGAATGCCAGGGCCTCTCCTGAGGGTCTGGCCTGTCAGCTCAGGAGCCTGGATCCTTCCCAACAGTAATCTCTATGTCGCAGCCCCTTATCAGGAAGGAGGGGAGGAAGGCATCCATTTGCACCTCTCCCTCACCTTCTTCTGGCTCTCAGCCCTGCCTAGGGAAGAGTCTTCTGGCCCTGGCCACTGCATCCAGCCTCAGTTCTGAGCTTCACTTGTCTCTGCTCAGCTCTCCAGGCCTGCAGAGGAGTTTCCTTCTCAAAATGAAGATCAGAAAGCAGCACTCAGCAGACAGTTTATGAAATTTCTCCCAGTCACATTGCCTCTCTGCATCTGAATGCACATTTTTATCTTCTGAGGCCTTTAGAGTTTGCTGTTTTGCCACTTGGCTCAGCACAGATGATTCCCAGTTCTGTTTTCTATGGTGGCTGGGCTGTGATGGATGTATCCCCACATCTCACAAATATAGCTTTCATAACTGTACTGCTTTATCTGAAGAGTCAGATGGTTAGCTGTGAGACTGTGTTGTTGTCCCACACTGGTGCAGAACTGGAGCAGGCTAACCTGCATCTCAGATATTCATTCAAATAAAAAAAAAAGAATTACACAGCTGAAAAAAAATCCACCATTTCAGGGTTCATTTTCTGATAATATTGGTGCTGAGAAATTTTAGTGATAGAAACATTGATTGGAACAGCATAACTTAAGAGACTATCACATCCAGCAATTCTAAAGCATTTATAAATGGTTAAACATGGCTGTGATGCCAAGGATGTGTGATATTCAAGAACACGTTTGTGAAAGACAAGCTGTTTCAATGCTTTAGGTTTCTTAGCTGCTCTGCAGCTTTCAGTTAAGTAAAGCCTGTCCAAAGTAGGTGTTCTCACTTTTCTGTGACCTATCTTGTTTTGCTAGGGCTCACCAACCATCACTAGATGTTGTGTGAAGTCCTGGCTTTGTTTTGCACCAACAACCCAATGTATATTTGGCAGCACTCTGAGGCTTCTTGCTCTGTGAGACTCACTGCATGTGACAAACCGCAGTCAGCACGTGCATCTTTCTCACCTTCAAGATATGCAAAACATCGCATTTTCCAGGACCAAGACACCATTGCTGCTGGCTCAGGAAGTGCCTGAGCATGAATCACTAGAAGATGGAGTAATCCACTAGGGAAGTTTTTCTTCATGCCTACTCTGTGTTTACACTCTTCCCTGAACTTCTGCTCATGGCCTGGGTTATAGCCACAATATTGGAGTAGGTAGGTCTAGCATTCTAAATGTTGTTGTGTTACGTTCACACTGTTAGATGCATTTCTTACTCCTAAAATGCAGTGCTGCAGGCACTAATGTATTGCGACCTTATGGAAAGAAAACTCTGGAAAAGGGCAGAATGCCTGGAGATGCCCAGTAAGAAGGGTTGTGGATGGAAGAGTCATGACAGATGTGAAATCCCGTTTTCTTGGGGGTGTGGTGAGAAAGCAACAGAAGTGTCTTGCTGCAGACCCACCAAGCAGACCTGTGAAAACAGATTGACTGGCCTCTTGTCATCTCTTTGATTCAGTGTACCTTGCATTCCTTCTGGCATGTGGCCCGGATTTACCAAGAGAAATGGAAAGTTGCTCTTTCTCAGGCTTTCCTAGAAAGTGGCAGATTTCAAATACCAAACTGTTGTCTGGTATAAAAATCAGATCATCTGTCTTGTGGACAGGGGCCAAAGCACTGCTTCATTGTGCAGGAGACCCTGTGCGATGGTCATCTGTCCTCTCCCCTACCCAGCATCAGGGAGCATTGAACTATCCTACAGACGTGTCCTACACAGCTCACGGGAGATGAAATCACAAATCTGGGATGCTGTGAGGATGTGGTTTCACATCAGAGTCACACCAGAATAACAACCTGGCTGTCGCCTGTTTTTTTTCTCTCTACCTTGTCCCTGACCCTGCAGTGAATACTCACAGAGTGGTAAGCTACCAGAAAACTTGTCCCCTTTTTCTATCTGGGTCAGA
The DNA here is from genome assembly GCA_025331215.1 of Actenoides lindsayi. Taxonomy (NCBI): domain Eukaryota; kingdom Metazoa; phylum Chordata; class Aves; order Coraciiformes; family Alcedinidae; genus Actenoides; species Actenoides lindsayi. The sequence goes on along the minus strand of WTSP01023417.1, from coordinate 91,744 downwards.
TGTCCACTAGCTGACCTTCCAGGGTCAAAGCAGCACCAGGGCTGGCACAAAGGAATTAGTACTATGCAGCACATGGCCAGGAGTGGAAGAGCCAGAGGTAGGTGGAGGGAGGGTTGCACTGAGAGCAACTCAGCCATAGCATAAGCTGCACCCACCATCAGTCTCCAGAGGCACTGCTGATCTCTGCTGACTGTTTAGGGGTCTCTGCAACTGAGATACCCAACTGGGCACCTTCTCTGTGGAAACTGCAAGTCCTGAACAGAGCGCCTTGGATAAGCAGTGCATCTGGCCATTTAGATCATGTGGAGGTGAACAGCAGCTCTAAACACATCACTTTCTTTGCGTCTTTTGCCTTGAAAATGCCCCTGCTATGCCCTGAAAGCAGCCTTCTGTGAGCCTGTTGGCTTAGTGCTTATCACTTCAGAGTGAATGTAAAGTGAATGAAAGTCTGGTCCTTGAATGAAGCAGTAAATGGTTCTGGGAGGTAAAGAGACTTGACTGGTGGCTCCTGCTACCCATTCAGGCCAGTTGCATTAAGATCTGATCTTCCTTCAAGAGACTGAAGTGTTTTTGCTAACACTGAGGTATAAAGAGGGAAGTGAAAACAAGGGGGAAAGCAAAAGACTTTGTTTTGCATTTTTTTTTCTTTCTTTTTTTTTTTTCTTTTCTTTATTTGTCTATGAGCTATTCAGGCAAAACTGTTTCAATTTCCAACAGAGAAGTTGGAGTGATAAAAATAACCCCTAGTAGGAGACATGTCCTGGTATCGGCTGGGATAATTTTCTTCCCAATAGATGGTAAAGCGCCGTGTTTTGGATTTAGTGTGAGAACAATGTTGATGACACACGGGTGTTTTAGTTGTCACTAAGTAGCACTTATCCTAAGTTAAGGATTTTTCAGTTTCTCGTGCTCTGTCAGTGAGCAAGTGCACAAGAAGCTGGGAGGGAACACAGCCAGGACAGCTGACCTGAACTAGCCAAAGAGACATTCTATAACATAGAATAACGTCATGCCTGGTATATAAACTGGGAGGAGCTGTCTGGGAGCGGCTGCCCTGCCGAGGCATTGGTCAGCAGGTGGTGAGCAACTGCATTGTGCATCACTTGTGTTTTATTTATTTTTCTTTTTGTTATATTCCTTTTCATGACAATTATTATAATTATTGTTATTACTATATTTTAGTTTAGTTTAGTTATTAAATTGTTTTTATCTCAACCCATGAGTTTTACTTTTTTTGTTTCAATTCTCTCTCCATCCCACTGGGAAGGGGGAGGAGTGAGTGAGAGGCTGCATGCTGCTTAATTTCTAGCTGGGACTAAACCATGACAAAAGGTCAAAAAGAAAATTGTGGGTACAGCTACAGGGAAGAGAGGGAGAAGTCAAAAAAAGCACAATAGTTGAACAGAGCACTGATTGAAAGTCTTTGGATTAAGTCATCTGAGATACAAAGGGACAGGAGAGAAAAAAGACACAGTGAAATCCATAACATGAGTATGATTAAATCAGCAGAGCACATTTTTTAATGTATTTTTCATTTTCTAATAATTTTCTGATCATCCTTCTATGCCAAGGATTATTGTTAGAGCCGAAAATTTTGAGGGGTTTATGTGGATATTAAGAATATTTTTTTTTTTAAAATGCCATGCTTATAATGGTTAGGATAAAAGCAAACCATCACTTCACACCTTTCTTCCCACCCCCCAATATTTGGAAAGGATAACAACCAGCATGTTTTAAAGCATCAATCAACCTTCGGAGTAACAGGACCTGAGTTTCTCCTGAGGGGATTTGTGTGCTTTCCTTAGTAGCACGTGGTACCGTAACTATTTGACACAAGAGTATTAAAATGATGTCAGCTGGACCACTGAAATCAGGTATCTTAAGACATCAATTTCCAGATATGACAGATATGCCATCTACAATACTCATCATCAGCAACATCACCCCTCTTCTGAACCTGGGCTTCTCATTCTCCTCATTCTCATTCAACTTACCTGTCTGGAAACTTTATGAACTACTAAGCTTTTTGGCCACTAGCTTTTCTGCCTGTTAACTTTAATAGAAAGTAAGAAATTGCTGTGGATTATTTGCTCTGCTGTTCTTGAAAGTAGGAAATAAGTCTGAGGTATCTTTATGGATAAAAATAGCTTATGACACATTAGCCCAGCAAGTCAGAGAAATGGTTTATTTGGCTGGGGGTGTGCATGTCCATTAGTAATAAATAAATTAGTAGATGAAGTCACTGCTATAAGCAAGTCTCAGCATACAAAGGAAAAGCAGCAATGGCTCCACTTAGTTACCCAGCAGACCTATCATTTTTACTGACACACGCAAGATAGTGGGATTTGAAATGATATAGTGTCAAAATTGCATAAAATATATAAATATATAATTTTGAAATGATATTGTTTCAAAAAACCTGTAGAGAAAAAAAAGGGTTTTTTAAAGCTACAGGACTACACTGAGAATTCAGACTGAGCACAACTCCATCTTAAAGTATCTGCCTCCTTCCTAGCTTGATCAGAAGGAAACCACTGATGGGATTTGAATGAAGAGACAAACAAACACTGTACAAAGCAGCTTTAATTCCTAATCAGAAAAAATACCTCCATGTGATTCCTGAAAGATATAAGTGTCAAGTTTCTTGTATTGCTAAATTTCTGTTTGAGTTTTACCTTCTTTTGAACTCTCCCTGGCTGCTGCAGCCATGGAGAAGACTCTCAAGAAGGAAGAAAGACCTCTAAGCAGCCTTCTGCTGAACCAAGACATGTCACATGCTTTATTTTGGTCACCGTGTGTAATCATCTGAAGTTCAGGTAGGTTTTTGGCTATAAACAACTACTTGTGCATCACTGGTTACACTAATCTCCAACTGTAAGACACTGGACAGAGAGCACTGTGGTACAGCAAGATAATCCCTCTGTTGACTAGTGCTGGTTAAAACAAGCTGTGGAACATTTGTAGGCTGAAAACAGCTGTTGTAAGGAGGCAGCAAGACCTTGAGATTAGCTATACAGCCTTAACATTTAAGTATATACTGTAAATATAAGCAATCTTACTTAAAAAAAGAAGGTTTTTTTTTTCTCCAAAGAGAGAAGATGTTATTCACCTGTTGTTCAAGAGGGGTGCTCAGCAATCATTTCTGATGAGAGAAAGGTGTTTGATATATATCATGATAGGTTGTTTATAGATGTGAACTCTCAGCAACTAGAGACTTTAAAAACATGTCTGTGGATATTTACATAGATTCACTCATCCACTTCCACCTTCCCACTATCTACAACTAAATGTACTGTTCTACTAAAATGAGCAGCTATGGTATTAACGAGGTGAAATGTCATAATTTAAAGTTAACAAAGGAGCCAGCTTAAAATAATGATCCTTCTATAAATTGGGTGTCCTAGTGTCATGTTGCAGTGACTGGTGAGAGTTCTTCTGCAGAGGAGACAAGAATGCCAGGCAGGTAAAAGAGAAAGATGTAAACAAATACTCCTGATACAGGGTTTAAAACCATCTCATTCACACATCTAAAAGCAGGTAAAACTACATAAGTGTCATACAAAGCAGGTAGGGGAAGTTCACAGGTGAAAAACAAACCCCATATTTCCCCTGTACCAGTGGACTTTTTTCCCCAGTCTCATGATCTGGAGACCATGACTCATGATTTTGGGACTTTTGGACCTGGCAAAACTCCTCAGTCCTTCCTGAGAGCATCAGAGAGCGGCTGTTGCAGAGCAGATTTACACCTTGGTACCTACCAGCTTGTCTTGAAAGGGTCCCACAGCCAGAGGAATGGCTTCATGGCCAGGAGAGCTACCAGGAACCCCAGAAATGCTGTCATAAATTTGAGGCTAAACTATAAAGCCCATCAAGTCAAAAGACTGAGGAAAGCATGGGCTTTGGAACAGGGTCCATGAAGGCAGACAGTTGAGAGCAGCCCCAAGACTGGCAAATTTTGTGCTGCTAATTCACATCCTCTTCAACACACATGAAGCCAGCAGGCACTTGTGCTTGATGCCTCCCTAAAGCTATCACAGCTAAATTGATAGTTGGGGGCTATTTAAATAAGGATTTTGTTGCTCAGGAGGCTCATTTGAAAAATCTAACTGGCCAGACTTTCTTGCTGGCTCATGTTGGAACAATGAAGTCTTGGAAGAAGGAGATGAGAAGGGGGATTCCCAGGAACAGCTTCTCTGACCCACCCTGGGGAGCTTATGGATGTCAAAACACAACCAGGTGTCTGCACATTTGGCACTGAGGGCTTACACCTGGATGAATACTGCTCTGGACTCCTGAAAGAGCTGGCTGGGCTGTCAGGAGCAGCTGTTTTAACAAGGCAAGGGGTTCTGGTCATATGGACACCGTGCCAGAACTGAGTGTGTCTAATTGCCAGATTTAAGGAAAATCCGACTTCAAGTGGCTGAAGAAACAACAAGACCTATGTTTCAACCCACAGATGTACCCCTTAAAAAGGGATGCTATGTCATCCTTTAGAATTTAAGATCTCCCCAACAGCTACTTATGGACGTCTTCCTCCTTCTTCTTGGCCTCTGTCACCCAGGACATCAAACAGCAGACTCCTGTCAAACCTCTGGCACGTCAAGAAACACACTAGGAGCCACAGAAAGGCCTGTACTAGAGCTGTTTTCACCCCAAACTATCATGGCTCAAAACCATCTTTGGGGCAGCAACTGTTCACTGGGAGTTGGTGGAGATTTCTGGACTGAGACCATGTATCTTCTTACCCTGCAGTGAAAGACAGCAGGTAGATATGTGTGACACGTGGACCTGTGGAAGGCCTAAGTAAAGGCCTTTAAGTTTGTATATGAGCAAGCGATGGACAACCACAGACCCACTGTGGCCAAGAGAGAGACTTGTCCCTGCTAGAAGGAGCATCATGTGCAGAGATGTGAACATTCAATCTCATCACCTCTCAGGCTAGGCATGATGATAAGTGTGGGAATGACATAGCCATGCCTGTGGCTTGTGGTAGCTCTTAGCTGGCACCCAGCACCTCCATGCTCCTGGACCCACAGAGGCTCTGGATACCTTGGGCTCTATTGCTGCCACACATCAACAGAGCAATGTTTTTCTCACAGAGTCAAGTAGGAGGAATATGTCTTACTGTCCTTGCAGTTATCCTACCTTGTGGTAAGCTTCTTGCTTGTTTGTAAATGGCTGTGGATTGTGGCTGGCCAAAGGCTCTGTTTGTTTCCCTGTATTGGTTTGGTTTTATTAATGGCCAAGGTTGTGTCTGACCACAGCTTGGTCCTGCATGCTGTTGGCCTGTCACTGCTGGGCACTGCATAGTCTCTGTCCTCCATTGCTGACCTGGTCACATCCTGTCAGCCTGTCATCACCTGGGTCTGTCTTTCCCTGTATATGATCTCTACATCTCCATGGTTCATTCCTGCCTTTCACCATCCCACTTCTGCTTTCCCTCCCTCTGTCCCAAGTCATTCAGTGGTTTTCAAACCACTGCTGTCCCAGGAGATCCACAAATTCTAATTCATATCCCCTCTGTCACTCAAGTTTCCACAGAAGCCAGAGTATGCTGGCTCAGGGTATATGTGTCCAGTGCCACCACATGTGTCCAGTTGGAGAGAACATTTTTTTTGTAACCAAACACATATGATCAAATTCCCAAATTCACAAGCTTCCCCCCTTCCTGCGCTGACACCTCCATTGCAATCATGGCACTCGCAGGGATCACTCAAAATATGGTTGTCCCTTTTCATTCCTCTGAAATCCCCCAGTACAGCTGAGCCATTCTGAAAGGAGTGAGCACAGACAGGATGACTGCTCTCTGACAGTAGCAGGAAAATGCAAAGATGGTGTTGAGCTTGACCTTGTTACAGTAACATGACTGTCTCTCATGGGGAACTTACTGGTCTTGGCACAGTCCTTGTGGGGCTGTGCAGGAGCTGCTGTGATGTGGGAGCTGCACTGCTGCTGGTAGCATTGTCACTACTAAAGAAGTTCCTGGGGAGAAACAGAGCAAAAAGATGCCCAATATAATTTTGTGACCTACCAGACTTGGGCTGACTGACATATTGCTTGTCATTGAGAATCCTAGCTAGTTTCTCCTCAAAATCATTTTACTTTTGTCTAAAGTGAATGTGTCTCAACAGGTGAGATCTGCAAAGCCTTGTGAAAACTGCAGTGCCCTCTATCCTTGAAACAATCCTATTTTTAACAGAGCAGTTAAAGATGGTATTTGTAAGAACTCAGACACCAATATTTCCTCCTTTTCCATTTACCATGAAAGTCAAACTGTTCCTTCTCCTGCGATTCACTCTCAACTAATTGGAGAACTACCGCTTTCCTTTTTTTGCCATCTGGGTCACCTCCTAGAGCTAGCTACCTCACATACCAGTGGGAGGGCTTTCCCCTTTAGACCTTAGTTATACCAGCAGAAACTGTGACACTCAAAGATTCCTCTTTGCACTTACACGTCTCTGACGTCTGCGTGAGCCCACTCTCATCTGCTAAAGCTCCTGTAATGTCTTGTCCTCAGCTGCGATATCTTCCAACTGATTGTTCATCAGCCACAATAAGCATCTCACTTTTGGTTGGGACCCTTAGAGTCTATCCTGGAAGATATTGATACAAAAATCCCAGCTATCTTAAGGATAACCAAATCATACTTGTTTCCAGTAGGCCCAGTTCTGAATTTCCAACATCTCCCAGACCTTTCCACTCCAGTCGGGCCCTACTTGCCCATGCACTGATGCAACCCACTTCACTTTCCAGGTCTGAGACTCCGTGCTGAATCCTTTGTGTTTATGGGCTTAGGTCCGTGGCAAGACATTTCATCCTTGTAGAACTCTTTTTGTCACATACGGTGCTCCACCAACAGCAGCAGCCAGGTCTGAACCTTAGGTGTGTTTGGTAGTATGCACCTGCACTAAATACTCTGCTTTAAAAATAGCCTTGATTCATGAAAGCAGATAAGATCAAAGTAGTGGTAATCTAAGAGACAGATTCTGTCAAGCCTGATGTGCTCTGCAGAAAGCAGCTGTAAAGGTGATGGTATTTCTGCCAGTATGGTGATATCCTTGACTATCTCCTCCTCCAGTGCTCCATTATAGCCACAGTATAGGAGGCAGGTCTAAGCAAAACTAGCATCCCCCTATATACACTGACCCCCAAAGGGTTCAGTTTAAAGAAGTGATTTTCACTCAGTGAGGCACACTCTATTTGGGAGGCAATAATGTCTGTCAGAGGGATGTGAGAAGGTGTCCTATCTGCTAAACCCTGCCAGATCTGTCCTGACTCCATGCATGAGGGGAGGTAACAGGGAGAAGAAAACAAACCAAGAAAAGTCTATGAAAAACTAAATTCAGGAAACAATACAGTTTGATCAACAAGTCAGTCCAGCTCTGGTAGGATGCTTATCTTTGCTAAATCTTATTTGACACAGGAAAGATCTCCGATCTCAGAATCTCCCAAAGCAAAAGTAGGATCCTTTAAAGTCTCAAAGGAGGGAACCCACACTGTTTCATTCTGACCACCTACCAGTGTGCTGAGATTGCTGTTACCAGCCTATGACTTTATCACAAGACTTGTGGTCTCCTTAAAGCAGCAGCTCCTACACGAAATAACGGCTATGCTAAATGCAAAGGAGTGTCAGCTTTCTTTTAAAAGCAAGGTATTTGGTTTGCTAAGGAGTGTGCTAAGCATGGTCCCAGTATTTCTGAAGTCTCAGAGAAACAAGTCAACTCCCAAATTATTAAAAAAAAAGTAAAATATCTTAAGTCAGTCTCCACATTTCTGAGTTACAGACATCACCAGTACTGTGTGAATGAAAGATGGAGAAAAAGAAGAAATATAGCATATCCAATCAGTCACTATAGATCAGGAGGTAAACATCACAATAAAATACTTGTCTTGCTTTTCCATTAGAGTAAGGGTGAGGAAAGGCTGGATGTGAATTCTCCTAATGGTCTACCAAAGGAAGACCAGCATTCCTGTTTCTAATACAATTCTATATTCATGCCTCATGCTCTGCAGTGATAGCTAAATCTAACCTCATAGCAACCCACACCCTGTCAAAATCTGTCAGTCCTAATTATCCTCTGTTCCTGAATGGAACTAAGATTGTTTTGTAAGAGAGAAGTATGTTCTTTATAGGAAAGGGAATTCGTAACGAAGACAGGTAGCAAAGACTCCATCAGCTGCAATGATCTCTAATTAATACAGAGCCAGCAACTCTTTCTGTCTATTATATCCATCACAAGGAGATTTAGACTACGGTAAAACGTCAACAGAGTGCATTTCTGAAGCACATATGCACAGCATGGAGAAGCAGTAATCAAAGCAGAATAAAGCAAAAAAGAGTGCTAAGCAGAAGTAACGCCTTGTCTTAGGAACAGAAATCACTTACTTTTTTTTCCCCTCTAGCTTTTGCAGAGACGATGAAGTGCTCCAACTCTTGCTGTACTCGCAGGCGCTCTGTAAAAACTTCAGGAAGTTGCTAACGATACTGCGTACAGCTGTAAGTGACGTGGGCTAAAAGAAAGTAGATTGTTCATGACTTCATCAGGCTCCCAAAGGGTGCCACTTGTAGTTCGGCACATGCTTACAGATAGGAGGGTGACTTGAATAGCCCAGCCTTGAAAATCTTGGTTCTGTCATCACTTGAGAAAGTCATTGTAAAAAGGCATCTATGGCAAGGAATACCCGTGGGGAAGACCCGGTCCTGAAAATATACTGAAAGAGTGAGAAGAGGCCGAAGAAACTATTTACTAGTTACTGTAAGTAGAGAATAATCAGAAAGGGGAAAACCCAAATGGTCAGGACAGGAAAATGTGGAATTAACAGGAAGGTAGAAGGAATAAAGAGCATTGTGCTGGTGAGTCTGTAAGTGTAGCCCAGGGCTGAGGGCTGTAGTGTTTCCACTGAGCCGAGCACACAGGACATCAGCGTTTCTGCAATATTGCTACGAAGTCAAAGGTTTCAAAAAGTCTTCTGTAACAGTCTGTTCTCACTGCTGTCCCCTGTATTGCTGTCAGATACGAAATAGTGCCCACGCTCTTGCACAGTGAACCTGATACCAGCCGTGCGTGGCTGCAGCCTTTCACAAGTCAGCAGCTCAGCAACCATGGCTGCATTTTAGGAGGGGGACTATGAGAGAGGCCATGCTTCCTGCCCCCTCTGCCAAAACAGAGAGCACAGCTCTGTTTCGAGGACTTGAGGCTGTTGCTATTTGACTTCAGCCTCTATTTAGTCTATCCTTGCTGTGCCAGCAGGGCTGTGAGAAGTGCATAGGTATCCTTGGGCTCTTTTGCTGGGCATGTGTAGCTGTGACATGGTGAGCTGCTATGGCTGGCAGATACAGGAAGCAGAGACTGACCAATGCAGTCAGAAGAGCATCTAAGAGAAAAGAAACCCTTAACAAGGGGAGTGATTGCTTTCAAATTCTGCCACTTGTATAAGGGTCAGAAGATGTAGGTTCAGCTCTTCTTACTGCCAGATTCCATTTGTGACCAGAAGTTTCATGGACTCCTGTTCTGGCTGTGCACATTTATCATTGTGCTAATGTGCCCTGGAGGGACAAGAGACCATGAACTGCCCCAGACCCTACTGCCTTGGGCTGCCAGACTCTGTCAGGAACTGGATACCTGCAGTAGGTGCTTATTCCCTACGTGTGCAGTGGAGGTAATACCCACTCTGGGTGCTACACATACATTCACTTGACCGTGTATGTAATGGCAAGGTATTTGAACGTATGAGGAACAGTATTAGAGTCCAATAGAAGGGTTTGATGATATGAGGGAAAGACCATTCTGGTGCCAGTTGTGCTAGAAAAGACTGAGAATGTTAAAGAAGATGAGATGGTGGTTTGAGCAGCTTGAGGAGTTCCTTAATGGCAAAAAACATTGATACAAAGGAGTGTATGAACTTTACCAAGTGCCCTAGCTTGGGCTTTAGGTGAGGGAGGAAGAAGATGCCAATGTTATGTTACTGGCCTAGGCCTTGTCTGTGAGACCTGTTACAGTGTCATTGCAGATGCTGTGTGTGACCCTGTGAAAGTCAGTTATGGCCAGATTTATCAGGTTTTTAGGCAACTTCTAATTACCTTCTACCATCTCCACCTGCAGTGAGGTGCTTACAGCACCCTGTGAGCCTCTGTCAGTGCTTGCAGACTGCAGCGGGTTAAGGTAGGACAGGGAGGAACTGGGTGGCAAACTAAGGCAGGCAGATAACTAAATTTAATTTTGGTAGCTGTATTGAAAGTGAAGCATTTCTTCTGCTTGGCATGTACTTCTGGGATCAAAAAGTTACTTTGGTTCAGTTCTGCTGAAGAGAAGTGGGGAAGATTTTTTCTGTAAAGAGCAATTCATTCTCAGCAATCTCAAGGAACTGAGGAAGAAGCAGCTGAAGGCAGCTAGGTAGCCTTCATGTGCAGAGAACAGGTGAACTTTCTGTCTGTACCAGCTCAGCCTGGCTGGACATAGTGCTGGACCAAGTCTGTGCACTGGTCCAAAACCACAATTTCATCTTTGTCCTCCTCTGCATAGATATCAAACCCAAAGGGAAAAATGAAGAAAGATGGAAATAATTTTTCTGAGATTGCTAAAACTGATTTCTCTGTGTAGATGACCATTCTTCATTCAGAGATATGGGATGGAAAATAGAAGAGTGCTCTCTGTCCTAAAGAACCAGAGTTTTCATAGAGACCAGTGGGCTCGGTGATATTTTTGATATAGCAGATCACAGTTCCCATTTGGGTGCAGTCAACTGTGCAGTCAAATACCTGCCTGATCATGCTCTCTGTGAAGCTTCTTAAACACACTGATACAGGGTTTAGGATATTCAGAGATCCATATGCATTTCCTAATTAGATTTTATGGTGAAACACTGAAAATTGTGTGGTCCTCCACAGAGGAATAGAACATGTCTCTGCCCTAGAATCTTCCAGGTGGACATGAAAAACATTAGTAGAGTCACCGCTGCTTCATGCTTCTCTCAGTAATATGGCCCAATTCAACATCAGCCACAATCATTGTCCTAGCAAGCTGAAGACTGATAGCAAGATTTCACATTTGAAAGATGCTTTTAAAAACCTCTGACGAGATCTTCTGTGACTGGAGATGAAAACAGAGCTAGCGCTTCTGTGTGTGGCAAAACCAAACCAAACATTTCAAGTAAGTTTAGTCTGTATACAATAGAGATCATACAAGCAGTACAGCAATATAAATCTTGGCCCAAGTTGTATTGTACTGATGTCATACCCAGGCAGAAAAAGGGTCAGAAAGAAGCATTTAGAGCAGATGCAGACTTCTGACTGCTGCTTACATCCAATTGAAGTAAATGGAAATGTTTCTATGAGCCTCAATTAGTTTAGATTAGGTATTTTGAGCTTATTTCTTTCTACCTTTTAATTGCTGGCTGCTTTTTAGGTAGTTGCCTTTAAGGGTTCATGTTTAAGCAAGTTAAGCTGTGTACAATATTATCTTCTCTGCACTCTTCATTGTTTTCATACTGGAGTACAGTCACTGTCCAAAGAATAAAGGAGAAAAGAGTTCAGCTTTGCTTTAGCTTGCTGCTGCATAACACAGACCTTTTTGGGAGATTTTCTTATCACTGTGATAGTCTATCATAAATAGAGTCTCAGTAGTTTGTGATTCAGACTTGTTTTATCTGTTACGGTGTCTGTGATGTGATTTGTCTGGGACAGGGATGAAAAACAGCCGTGGTTTTTTTGCAGTTACTATCAGGATCAACAACAAATTTGATCTTTCAAGCCAAATAGTGTGGGATGAGCTCTGTTCTAGAACCAAACCTCAGCTTCCTCCCAGCAACTGCCTACCTGCAGAGTCTTACACATGCAGTGTAGCTCTGCTCCACCCTGGCAATCAGGCCAGCTGAGTGGCAAAAGCTTTGAACTGAGCCCAGCACAGAGCTCAAATGTCTTTCTACCTTCCCATGCACATCCAGTTCATAGCATGTAGTCTGGAGTGAATGGGGAAACTTTCCTGTTCTGCTGCTGAAAATGAAACACAGAAGTGTCAGCTGCTGAGATTTTTTGATTCTTTTCTCCATGTGTTGCACCCTGTGCTATCATAGAGTGGGATGACACAGATTCCTCCTGGTTTGTCAGGGTCCATAGACGCCTGCATCCCTCATCTGTGCTTGAAAGTGCTCCTGCCTTTCATTTGTCCAGTTTTGTCAATGGCATGCAGAAATTTGGTCATTCTCAGTTGTCACTGGCACTGTGTGGCTGAGGGGTGGAAATCTGTAAGTCAAATATGTCACTGATCATTCCCTCATCAGGTGATGGTCTCACCCTTAAGAGAAAAGCCCTATCACATTTGACAGTCCTACCCCTTCGCACACTGGGATTAATATGTACCCTTCAAGAGCTCCCTGGCACAGCACAGCTGGCTGTCACACAGCGTGTCTTAGAGACCTTTGACTCTACTGACTTCCCTGGGACAGTGACAGGTTTGTCTATGGTAAGAGTAAAGACATGCCAGTCTGTACACAGGGGGCTTGGGTTGAGGTGGCTTACACAGCTGTGTAATATCTAACAGCCTTTTGGGGAGAGGCAGCTGTCAGTGATGCATCCACAGTCAAAGATGAGAAGAGTGAGTGTACTGAAGCAACAAGCGGAGTTGGCTGCATGCTTCAAACTCAATCCCTGAATGTGCACATACCCAGACACCCCAGCCCATCCACATTGTCCTTTTGTTTAGCTTGAACTGCTGGAATAAAAGGCAACCAAAAATTATACATAGACCCAGGGGGCAGATGCTGATCCCTACCCAGCAGCCCTGACTGCTGTGCTGCACCACAGGCTCGGCTCTGCTGCTAGCATCACACTTGGTGCCAGGTCACAGCCTTTTGACAGATATGTCTGGCTTTATTGTTTTAATAAGTCCCTCCTTATACTAAGAAACTGTAACACCCACAGAGTTAAAAGAGGTTACAGCAGTTAGCGCATGGGGGAGGAAAAGGGTGTGGTTCTAAGAATATGTGTTTCTGAATTTTTTTACAAACTCGAAGTATCAACGGTGTTGGACCAACACTTGAAGTCGGTTTAACCTGAGGAAACTCAGAGGAAAGAACAAATTGCATATCTGGTAGCATGGTCTACACTCCTGAGCAACCACATTTGTCCTGTGCTGCAAACACACAGTAATTCATTCTGGTTTTGAACCTTTGACGCACAGCCTCATTTTGTTTTTAATTTGGAAGGCTTCCGTGACAGACCCAAAAGCTGATGAAATTGCAGTATCTTGGTATACATTAAGGGGATGGTTTACTGAGGAGCTACAACTTTTTAATGCAGCTACCCAGAGCTTTGTGCTACTGCATGGTTCTTTTGGTTTTGGTCATTGTATCTTAGGTTAATATAAAAACTGTGTCAACCACAAAAACAAAATCATAAAATTTGTCCTCATTCAAAATCCCCAGTGGAGTGAATGGCTGAAGGACAGGGAGCTGGCATACATAGAGTAAATGCCTTGGACAAACCTGGGGTTTGGATCAACCAAATCCCACTCAAATACCTCTGCCATATATCCAGAAACATTTTTTACTTCTGTTCTTTCCCCCCTAGCCTCCAACGGTTTGCTCTGCAGCTAGGCTTGATGAAGCTGATGCAGCGGAGATGTAAAGGGCACTGGTGTTTACATTGCATCAGCTCCTCCAAGTATGGTCAGGGAGCCTTGCTGTGAGCTCTCCATGGCAAAGCTCTCAGCGGTGCTTCTTGGAGAGCTGCACCAAGCCCTCGGAGGGTGAGTGGCTTTAGGAAGCTTGCACCCTGCTAGGGGAAACTGCCACTGAACTGGCAGGCGCCAGTGGGTTATCCCCGGCACGCCTGTGTTGGCACTTCATGGCTGAGGGGCACCTTAGAGAAATGCCGCAGGCAGGAAAGCAGGAAACGATTTGCAGAGCAGAGATAACATTGAAAATACTACTCTGTAAATGGTTTGATTTACTGATTTGCATGTACAGGAGATGCCATGTAAGCATCACAGGAAAAGGAAATGGGATGGAGGAGTGGGAGGAAAAGGGCAACAGAACAACTCAACAGACTGGCAGATTTCACTGGGGACAGGACGTAATGTCCTGGGTTTTCTCCTGAGCACAGTATGTTGTGGAGGCCTGCGATCACACATGGACACGTAGGATGTGAGTCCTTTGATTCAGAAGGAAATGTCTGTATTTATCTAACAAGATGAGGAACTTCCATCATCTTGAGGTTCTCTTGCACTGGGAATTCCCTCTTGTGTACAGCTAGAATCACCCTGACATGCTAGCCCTGATCTAGAGCAAATCAGCCCCTGAGCCACTGAAATGAACTTCAGCATTAATGTGATGGACAAGTGGCTGCAGAGCAGGCATGTGATGGTAGAGTTGTCACCCCTGTGCTTCATTTCTCAGATTTTCTCAAAAGCCTCTAATGCAAGAAGACCTCAGAGGTCTGCATGACTTCATGTAAAGCAAACCTCCCACAGGATATGAGCGTCAGCAAGCGATGGGAGCACACCCTCTGCCAGCAGCATGTAGCTCTCTAAGAGAGAGCATCAGGGAGAGCCTCTGCACAACTGATTTTTCTGAGCCTTTGCCAGACATGTTGTGATCCGACTGCCCCTCAATGGGGGAGCTCACAGAGCTGCACAGGCTCTACTTTACAATGACTTGTTCCTTCATTTTGCTTTATTTTCTTTGTGTCACTGGCCTCCACTGGGGGAACTGAGGCTCATATGTGGGTGATGAGCTGGATGATGATACCACTCTGCAGTGGCCAGTCCATGGAACCACCTCCTACAGAGTTAGATGATTATCTCTGATGCCTTTCTTGAGACATCTTCTCTGAGTTTTGAAGGATGCTGCCTACTAGGTGTGAAAGGCCCCTTCCAGTCTCTGCTGCTGTATTGTCACAAACAACTTAGTGTTTTGAAGAGAAGAAAGTGACTGATGTAGGTATGACATTACACCTTCAATTAAAGTGAAACATTTAGGCGTGTGTATATATTGAGATATTTGCTTCATCTTTTCTCAAACAAATTCCCTGATACTGCAAAAAACCCAACAGTATGGTCATTTTTGAGATTTCTAGGTATGCACACACACCAAGGGGAAAAATTCAAGCTTTCCCCTTTTCCCACCAGTTTTTCAGATCCTCTTACTCCACCATGAGGATGGAACAGACAACAAAAAAACCCTAATGGAAATCACCCTTGAAAATGCTGACTTTTGAGCTCTGGCACACTTTTCTCAGTATAAATAGGTCTTCCTATAAATTGGTCTTCCTATAGACACCCGGGATTTTGGCTTTGAGTTTAGCAGTTTCTTTTCACTTAAGCAAGGAATTTACAGCCTCATTTTGCAAACGCCATTTATTGTGCCCTACTTCGTGCTGGGAATGTATTTTTTGAAGACACATGTTTGAAGCAACCACATTAGTTGGAAAGATTCTTCAGCATTAAAAGATGTCCCTTCCATCATCTTTTCTCCAGACACTAGCAGCTTCCATCATTCTGTAAATGGAACTACCCATGGAAAGGTGAATGATGTAGCTTCACCTGGAGCTGATGTAGTACAGACTTACTCTGACATGTGAGACTAGAGGTGGGAAGTCTGTTTGCCCTGCATCCTGTTGTTGAGGGGTAAAAAAAAGAACATACAAATGATGCTTCCCCTTTTGATTATTTAAATAATTAATCGCTTGTTGCAGAGCCCTGATTAAGGCTCTACTCGCTGCAAAAATGAGTGGAACACATGTCACTCAGATGAAAGCAGCAATACAATTTATTAAGCAAGATTAATTATTTAGTTAATTAGTAAAATATAGCTTAGAATAAACAAAGTTAATCAAGGTTCAATTGATGGCAAGGTCACTACATTACTTCAAGGTAATTAATCAAAGATAAGTGAATAGGGTATGAATGAATTTATATACAACTAAAAAGCCATTTGATTATAAATTTATGTTGATGAACCCCTAAGCAATACAATGATTTGGGGCTGAGATGAATTATTTTCACGGGGACTGTGAATGGGAAAGGAGGAAGGGGATAAGGATAACCCTCCTGTTTGATACCAATGTTTCAGATTGGACCCCCTTGATTTCTAAACTCCTCCAGAGAGGAGCCTAGGTGAGACTAAATCAAATCTTACACCCAGACAACAGTTTATGACTAGAGATATGGGGAAAGAGATAGGATATCAGCTGCTGAGGTTTGGTAAAGTGCTCGGTGTAACACAGTGCTTTGAAATAAGCAATAGCAGCCATTCATTAACACAGATATGTCCATGCTAGATCAAAATAGACAATCGATTAAGATGAATGCAATAGTTCCTATAAAGTCTAACAAAATTATTAACCAAAAGCAAAATGCCCTGTAAGCTGAGCATTCTTTACAGCACCTGGTTCAAGTGCCCCATCTCCAGGAAAAAAAGAAAGAACCTTTTTTTTTACCTTTTTTTTCCAGGTGCATGAGAGTGATACCTCAGTTAGCTTTTTTGAGTTTGCAGATGCCCTAGTTTGTGCTGGAATAAAGCTAATTTTTATTCTTAGAGTGGAAGCAGGTGGACCTTGACACCACAGAGTTTTGTGTACTCCAAGTCACACAGATGTGGGGTGCTTTTGCATGAAATTTCAGTGCAGGCAAACCTGCAGCCCGCAACATTTTAAGAAATGCAAATATCTGCTAATACACCAGCTTTGGTAGAGTATGTGGTCGAATAATGGGAAGGAAACAAATGCAACTCAGTTCTAGACTGATCTTGTGGGGTCTTTTCATTAATGTCATCTCTGTCTGAGGCTTTGTTTTCTCTATTTAAAAAGACAGCTGTGATGTCTCCTTCCTTTGAAGATAGTTTGAGATTAAGTAACAAAAAGATACTTTATGACACCCAGGTATTATTAGAAGTTAAAAATATACATAGCTATCTACTTGTGAAGAACATGCATGAAATTCACAGAATGCTACAGTACTAAATGCCAAGACTTCTGTTGGTCTGACTGGGCAAAAGCATTGTGGTGGGCTGTGCCAACATCACTGCTCGGATCCCAGGCAAACAGAACCTCAGGCAGGAGAAAGGCAGGTTTCAGTTCAGATGTATCCTGGAGCTGCAGCTTATAGGATACATACAGCAGATATGTAGGTCAAAATAAAACATATCTTGTTAGGCATCCCAGTGCCAGATACCCAAGAAAACACTAATACAAGTAAACATGAAGTCTGACGTTTATTTCAATACAATGGCCCTTTCATGTCCCATCACCTCAGGTGACATTCTGGCAGTTCTGGGAGCAGAAGGAAAGTGCTGTGAGGACAAAAGAAGATGATCCAGAAATTATGCAGTATCTTTTCTCTGCTTCATTTCAAGATGCTTGAAATGCCTAGATGTCAGTGAGGGCTCTGGGCTGTGATACAGAAGTTCATTTTTTCTGTGGATGAACATGAGTAGCTGTAGGTTGCTGTAGGAGCAGCCACTTAAAACCTACAAATATTTTTGGGTGCTTTAGAGAAATCTTACATTATATTACTATAGTCAGGTGTGGATGATGAAAAGCTGCTAGCACAGGGATTTTCTCAGGTTCTCACAATATTCGGTGAGAATCCTGCCTTTCTCACCAGTGTTATGAAAAACAGTAGGATGTTTTTTGTAAGCTAGACCAACACCTGGTGTTTTGCTAAGTTCTGTTTATGGTACACTGGAAAAATATTTTTGAAATAGGTGTTGTAGGACTTTAGCCAATCACCCTAGGAGATGAGTGATCACTGACCAATTGCCCTATGGGGCTAGGGTATATAAAATGGGGTTACAAATTAATAAAGTGTCTTCTTCTTCCTCTCCTGGCTCTCTCTTTACTGATTTTGTGTTGCTGCATCTCTTTGCTCCTGGCACAAACAGCGACACCCTGACCACCTTGAAGACCCTCCACAGAACTTGCTCCATTTTGCCAATGGCTGCTGTTAGCACCACTTCAAATGAAAGTTAAAAAAATTTGTACACTCATGGGAAATGTATATTTCAGGTAATTTTCATGCTGAGAAAAGGATTAAAAATATTAAGAGGCTTTTCCTTGTTAGGTCCCTCATTTGATAGATGACTGTGAAGCTCAGTATCATTTCCTGTTTCTCCTTCAACTATACCAGGCCCACTATTTCCTGAGTATTACTTCATCAGGTTACTAACTTAAGCTATCAGAAATGATATCCTGAGTGCTATATGAATGGAGATGATCTAACTACAATTATTGATTTACACTCACAATGAATGACAAAGTAATTTCATATTGGATCAGAACTTAGGTCCATCTCACTCAATATCCTCTCTTCAACAATGTCCCCAGGCAGATGATTTAGGAAAGAGTTCAAGAACAGAGTTGGAATATGAAAAATCCTTAAATCCTTGTACATACCTTCCCTGCTTCCAGCAGCTCATGGGTGAGAGTCTTGCTGTGATAGAGTTAATCTCCAGATCCTTGTGTTTAATAAACATCAGCAGATTCTCCTGAACATTTTGTTTATTTTTTAAGTAGCCTCCACAATACTCTCTGGCAACATGTTCCAGCATTTAGTTATGCCATGGAAAAAACAACTTCCTCTTGTTGCTCTAAGTCTATGGTTTTGTCATTTGACTGGATGTTCCTTAGTGCTGTGAGAAACAGTGAGTTCCCCGTTCATCTTCTCCATGTTGTTAATTATTTGATGGTCTTTTCATGTATCTTTCCCTATTATTCTTTATTATCTTTTTTTTTTTTTCTTTTTAAAACAAATTATCAAATTACTTGAGCTCCTCTCAGATGGAAGCCATCATAAAGGCTGAATCACCCTTTCTATCCTCTACTGTGCAGTTCTTTGTTTCAGTTACAGCTTTCCTAGATCTTTTTTGAGATATTTTGTTTGGAGCTATATTCAGCTGTCATGGAAAGCCTATAATTTAATTTCAGTGATAGTTCTTGTGGCAAGCTATCAAACTACAGTTTAGCAAGTATCCATCAAAAGTGGGTCACATGCCAATTGTCTTCTGAGACTATCCCGAAATCAACCATCATGAAAAGATTGCCATCTAAATAGTGAGATAGAAGCACAGTTCCAGACATGCATCAAGGGCAGTATCCAAAGTATGTGGCCCATTAATATTTCATTAGTAAGGTCTTAGTGTGCTATCAGAAGAAGCTCCTATGTCATTGTCAAGCACTATGTAACATCTTGGAAATCCTTTATTTACACAGGAGGGAAACAGACTGGGAACATACCATGCTCCTGAGATTGCTCTTCCAGTGAGGTGTAGACATAGCTATATGTAGAAGTACTCTGTTAGGAATATGCTTGTCATGATTATCCATTATTAATCTGGAAGCAAGTTGATATACGCTAATACTTCAGCAGAAAGTGGATTGAGCTTTTTATTATTATCTGTGGTAAACATCACACAGTTAGCAGCTTGCCTTGTATTTCACAAATTTGGCAAATAATACACTTCCATTCAGCTCATAAAGCAAAGTGCTCTCTAACCTTGAAAAAGAAATAAAACATTATAACTTATCCATTGCCATAATTCTGTGAAACTAAAAATATTTTCATCCAAGTGCATAGCAAATTACTTCTTAAGATAAAAATATGAACATTTTGCAAATTAAGAGTGCATGATCTTATAAAAAAAATGTGTTCCTTAGAATAATTCCAGTATAAAAATGTGCCAGTGTACTACTTGTGGAATATAAATTACCTGATGCAGGAAAGAGGATGATAATTCTTAGGAGGTCGTAATCATATTGTGCTAAAAAATTACAATCTAAGTTTGTGTTCCTGCATGTGCCATTTATGATCTCGGTGTTGCCATCTTGAGAAGAGAGATTTAATGTGATACAAATCCAGCAAAGATATACATTGTATGCTAGGGTCTTTTTTCAGGACATGATTTATTTCTGTTCTCAGAGAGGTAAATCTAAGACTCTTAACTGCAATGATCCACAGTGTAAGGGGGCTGTGCACAAGACCAGGGCCAGTGTAGTCCTACACTTGATGATGATGAAGAATTAGGCCCTTAATAATGTTTATCCTGACTGCCTCCAACCAGCTTCTCTGGGGACAGCACAGTTCTTTGACCTACCAGTAACACAGGTTACAGCATGTGCACTCTTCTAGCCCAGGCATTCAACCATGAGTTGATAGGACTGAAGTTTTAAATTCTTCCTAGCATTTTGCTGCTTTTCTGTGAAAGGCACGAGCCAGGCATTTCTGAGAAAAGCGACCTTATAGTTCATTGTTTTTTCTTAGGGGCTTGCAGTTTAAGTGACTTGCAGTTTGTGACATCTGTGTTGAGAGGATTGACATGGACAAGTTATTCATATTTGGAAACAGGATCAATTTCACAATAACATAAAATCTCCAGAGGCAAAAATTAAAAAGGTAATGGCAAAGCATAGTAATTTAATGTAAATGTTAGACTAAGCCAGGTCCAGGGATTTTTATTAGTTATAATGGCAGCAGCAGGAGTACAAAGATGAAGTCGATTTATTTTCCTACCAAAGCATGGATGGGAATGGCAGTAGATCCCAAGGACACCTGCGGATGTTTTAAACTTGTGTATGATGGTAACACACTCTTGGAAACCATCTATCTTTCAAACATAAAAATAATCTTCAGAGTTTTACACTACCGTCAAGATTCCATTAAACATTCCTGAAATAATTATTTTTGCACAGGTAAGACCACTTCAAGATGAATGGCTAACCAGTAATTGGAAAAAAGAATGAATCATATTCTCATGAAAATCATTTGAATGCTTTAAGGTTGAAAAGGCAAAAGTACATTGCAAGGAAATGGCTAGCAGGGACAGGAAAAGAAATGTGAATCAAAAGCAGTAGACCAAATATTTACAGTACAGTCTCCTCAGCAGTAGTCTGGACAACTAGTTCTACATGGTCATAAAATTAAAGAAGACTTGCTTTGGGACAGAAAAGTAAAAAAAAGTTCAGTTAATAAGAAAATATTATGGTGGGTGAGGTGTAGCTTCTTGAGCAGAGACACTAATAACTCAGTTCTCCAGAGAGATCCTCTCAGGAAGTTTTACCCTTTGAACTCTGAACCTGCATCCTTTGCAGGTGGTGACATGAAGCCTTTCAGACAGGGAAGCTGGATGCTGCTGAACAAGGACAAGGTTTCAGGACTGTTGACATGGCAGATCTGTATGCATTGGTTCTGTTTGGAGAGGTGGACCTAAGGCTTCCCCCCCTAGTCAGAGGTCACTGTGATATGGCTGGTACTTGTAAGTGGGAGTGATTTGACTTGAAAGTCACTCTCAGAGCTATTGGCAAGAGGCAGTAAAATGGTTTGGTTTTTTGCTGAGCCACATGAGGAAGATCTGCCTGATCAAATGGAGGTCTTTGATTTTGTACTTAACCATGAAGCCTGAGTAATATGTCTTAATCGCAAGAGATGACTCGTGATGATGATGATTTTACATCTTTATCTGGTATCACTAAGATTTTTTTATTTTTAGACTAGTAGATAAAGTAACCAGAGATTTCAAGCTGTCTCCATGAAATTAGCTTTTTGTCGTTATTACTGCAAAATAACAATCTAGAATTGCACAAATATGTCAGTAAAAAAAAATATAGCTCAATTCTGAATCAGTTAGAGAGTTCATCCATGAAGTATTTCCCAACAGAACATCTCCAGCAAATTGTACTTTTGGATCCAAAAAAAGAACAAGAAAAGAAAATAAAAGAGGTGTGGTTATCTTCTAAGACGATTCCCTTGAGGAAAAAAAGTGATTAAATTTACCACAAATGACAAAATACATTATGTTCGAGAATTTATTTAAATATAACTCTTTTTCCACTGGGCAGCAAACAGCTATTGCCAAGGAAAGAGAAGAGGAAAACCAAAGAATTAAAAATTCAAAGGCAAGTATTTATCTCTACTACTATATACCATGCTTCTAAATGAAATTTTTTTTTAAAAAAAAAGGCTTTTATGATATTTCATAGGATACGGACTTTTGTATGGTGAATTCTGCCTTAATGCTGGGGAAGTTCATAGCAAATAGCATAATTACAGAAAGCAAAATCAGTAATAAGCTTAATTCAGGAAAGACGAATTCCTGTTTATGATGGTTTCTCAGATGCATTTTATTTACATTTTAGAAAACATCTGTCCCTACTGATAATACAAGTTGTTAGCTACTGATTAACCTTCTGCTCGTGAAATACACATTCAGGATTCTGCTTAGGAGAATAATATCTGCTATGGCTTTCCTTTCATGATTTTCCCACCTGTTTCACTAATAAGTAGATTGTCATTGATAATGAAGTCCTGCTTTATCAAATTGCACAACAGCCTACACTGCTGCATGTTCTGTATGTAGCCGAACATTTTTTTTGACTCACACGACTAATTTCCTCCCACTTTTTTCCTCTGATATGGATAGGTGACAATGTTTCATGTAAAAGTTAAATTGGAGGGAGACAAAATCTGAAATTATATTCCTAGATTAGTTATCCAATTAAGGCCAAAAGCAACTTAAATTTTACTTCTAGATAATGCAACATCATCTTGTTTATTACAAAGTGATACCTAGACAGTTTGGGATAACATGCGCAGGATTCATTTGTCGTAGCATAAGGTATCTTTTGCTGAGTTGTCCTCAGGTATCCCACATGCTTTCCAGATGCCATCACGCAACTGTGAAGGTCTCTCAAAGGTCCTCAATTGATCTGACTCTCTGCAATATCCCACTTGAATTCAGGTGGTTGTATGTAGGCAACAGGAAGCCCTTCCAAACACACCTAAACTTCAGTAAATAGGTCTAGGTGCCTACACATGAGCAAGTTCCCACCAGTCTGTACATTTGAGTGAGCCTCAGATGCTGACTGGATGCTACCTGTCCAGTTTAGGATGATTTCACAAACTAGGTATACGTTATGTAAAGAGCTTCTGTAAGATCATGTGAAATTAGCAACATCAGCTAGGAACATGTCATTTCACTATTGTAAACACGTGTAAATATTTTTTTAAGCATTTTATCTTTCACAGAGCTTCCTTTCTCTGCTCTGTATGTGCCTGGCTTTATCTGTGCTACTTAACTTTTCTGAGATTGATTTGTGTAGTGCTAATGGTTATACATAGAGTAAATATCATTTCAGGAATGAAATCACTTTAATTATGGAATATTTTTGAGCTTGAAAAAAGAGGAAACTGTTCTTGGCTTTACAAAGCCAATTTTTGTTTTAGAAGATCAAGCTTTCAGCTGATTCACAGCAAACAATCTAGGGATGATGGAACACTTATTCATAAGTATTTAATACCTAGTTCATATATTTTAAAGTAAATTATCCTTGGAGTCTACTCTGAAAATCCTCTGAGATTTGCAATCCCATAATGATCAGGTAGAGAAATAGTGTAATTTAGTTTAAAACCCTCATTCCTCACATAATCGGTTTTGGTTATTTTTTTTTTAAATTTTCAGTAAGAAAAATATAATTTGTGGCTCTTTACATAATCTATATGCAAACATATTTCGCATTTCACTGTGCTACTAAATCCTCTTTCCCTTACTGTCACTGTGAGTCTCATAACTTCTTCCCAAACTACTCCACCTAGTTTGCATGCCTAGTTGCTACTGAGATGTACAGCCAGTCTCTCAGAAGTCTTTAGAGTCTCATTTAGATTCAGGTTTGTATTTCTATCAACCAAGGTACTTGCTTAGTGTGCCCCATGATTCCACAAGGGTGGCTGAGATCTACCTTGGTAGGGCAATGCTGTCCTGTGACAGTATCTTCACTCTCAGCTTGTTTACCATGAGTGAAATGCTTATTAACGTAGATGGTTATTGCTTTGTTACTGAAATGAAGTGCTTGTGTTGTTTTTGTTTATGTTTTTCTTTTTCTTTTCTTAGGGTTAAAATACAATGTCTAGACCACTAACTAGGTTTTGGTTTGAGGTTTAGCTACCTGAACAAGATGTTCAGTGAAAAACTACCAGATGTGAGAAACTGCTGGTTGTGTTGTATACTTGTGCAAGAAGCTCAGAGAAGATAATGCCATGAGCACTGGCTGGATTTCACAGGTTCCTGTGAAGGAGTTATATGACATGGCTGAACTTGACAAATAACTGGAAGGGAGAAGAATCTTCCAAGGCCAAGCAGCACCTGGATAACTGAAACAACAATAGGTTGCAGAGCCAAGATTTTCTAGATAACAGTCATACCAGAAATAGTTAATGTGGCTATGGAGACAGCAAAACTGAGATCAGTGGGGAAAACATAACTGGGGCAGGTTGTTTATTTTGAAGGAGGCCAGGGCAGAGAAGAAGAGGTACAAGTACGTAAAGGAGGTTCAAGAACTAGGAAAAAGGGTTAAAGGGTCCATATGCCAGGTGCCCCTGGTGCTGTCTAGAGCTTTATCATTGCAGCTGCATGAGGACAATAAATCAAAATTCGCTTCCACAATGAGGAGAACATGGGGGATCATCATGGATAACGGGAGAAAACCCAGAACATGCAAATGTAGCATCCTGGTGTCACCATGTCAGCAACCATCCAAGGTCCAAGAACACTGGCAATTATCTACCAGTTCATAACATTTTTGTTTGAAAAAGTGTGATGTAAAGAGTGTCTACTGATAATATGAATACCTTCCAGTTGCAACTAAAAAATGCAAGTGAGACAGACTCGAAATCAAAGCTACGATAAGGATGAGGAGTAGCAACAGGAGCATTTTGCTAGTGGATAGCTGTAAGTTCTAGTTTTGGCAGTAGTGGGCCTTGGGGATTTCTGTGCTGAGACTGTTTGGTCTCCAGCAAGGTTATGGTGATCAGCGCTTTGGCTTTGAATAGATCTAACAGGAGATCTTGCTCTCTTTTTCTATGCAAAGACTGTGTGGTTGTGCTCCAGGCTTCATCCTTCACAGTATCAGAAATCTGACAATTAAATTGTCTCTTTTGGGGTGAGTAGGTAGAGGATGGTAATAAGGGAGAGAGCAAGTTGAACACTGAAGGTTAGGTGAAGGTTGTAGGTAAGGTAAAGCTCTTCTGACAGGTAAAGAGGTTTTTTTAGAAAGAACAAATACAGATTCTTGGTCCATTCAGTACCCCCACAGACAGTAACAGTGGCCAGCAAATGTGGTAGCAGTATGAAAAGGAATAACCTCTGTGTGTGATCATTGTCAGCGGTGCTGAAAGAACTGATAAAATGAACAAAATGTAAAGTAGCACAAAGAATCAGAAGTGAAGAACTATGAACTATTCCTACAGGAAGCCCATAAAGGATATTCACTAATGGACAGGAATCTCGTAGAAATACTGTAAAAATTTAACAAGGGTAGAAAGCTATAATTTGGATTTTGAAAAACAATAGGAAAAAAAGAGAAATAGTCACAAAATTCTTCTGCTCTGTTTTCAAGATGTGGAAGAAGAAACTTCAGTATTACTTCACAATGATGCAGTATTTCCTACTGCATTATTTAATAAAGAGTGTTGGACAAAGGTTTCTATATTTGGGTGCTTTTGTACATGAAAATATTAATTTCTAGTATTAAATAACTGACTGAAGGTCTCTCTAGGCAATTAATATTAATAATATAATGAAACTGTAGACAATTTTAGACAACTGAAAGAAGTCAGGACCAATATTTATTAAAAAAAAAAAAAAAGTCTTAAGTTAAAAAAAAAGCTTACATTGATTCTCTGCCAAACATTAGTGTTCACAAACACATGTCTGTGTCCAAAATAGAACCTTTCAGCTCTCGGACAGAAGCCTGTTACTTGACATAGCAGCTGGTACAGGCTAGTTGTAAATTTTGATGGTACATGGACTAAACAAAATTGGCATGTCCAAAATCCCCCAGTTAATAAGGACACACCAAAGAAATCCACGCAGATAGGGGTCTGGTCACACATTATGTCTAGACTATCAGACACAGACTATTTATACTGGAGAAAAAACAGAGGCTTAGGATGCTGCAAAAAAGAAGTGGTCCTGAAAAGAAGGGTTCTGAGAAAGAAATGGCCTTGAAAAGAAGGGGACTTAGAAAGTAGCTGATGAAGATCCTGGAAGTGGAGAAACAAACCAAGATGGGATAACTGCATAGAGGCAAATACTGGGGACCTTGATCAATAAACCCGAGTTGTGGTAAGTGTGACCAGGAGCACAGTGGGAACAGGCTTCATTTTTTGCCTGACCTTCATAGACTGGCATCAATCAACCCAATGGGGAAGGAACTCACTATCTAGCAAAATGCTGTGGGATCAAGTGAGTACAGTGTGTATGTGAGATAATCAAGTAGGTCAAAAACTCTAATCACAGAGGTTCTTAAATGAACTCCATTATCCATACCCATTGTGAGTTGTCTTTTATTCTATCCTGCCTATGACAATGACCCAAGCTGTTAGATGTCTCTTCCCATGGTAACTTCCCCAGAAAAAAATATAAAATGATTGATAGAGGACTCAAATCCTTAAAATATGATAGGAACATAATATAATCAATTTCTATTAAAACAGTTTATGGAAAATAGATTTTGTCAAAGTAATTTGATATCTATTGATAAAAGTATTAGTGTCAAAGTAATATAATCCTTTATTGGTTTTGACTTAGTGCTTCCTGACATTTCACTTAAAAAAAAATAGTGATACACAATTACCATAACATACTTGTAATGTATTAACAGCTAGCTGACAGATAGGTCCCCAAATGCCATTGGTAGTGAAGATTCATCATCACATGGGTGAGTATCTAGGGAAACTCTGTAGAAGTCAGCTCTTGCCCTGTGCTGTTTAACATGTTTTCATCTGTATCCTGGAAGATAAACATTTAAAATGTTAGTTTTAGTAGGCGGATGACAAAATTCTTGGAGGAGTGACAAATAATAAAAAAGACAGATGTTCTGGAGCCTTTGAAAGAGGAGTACAAGGAAACATCATGAATGATAATAATATACTAATAGGATGCTTAGGGCATGTGACACAACAGTCTAGCTTGCCACAAGGCAGGAATACAGCTAATTTAGCACACTTTGTGAGAAAGGTTGAGATGTTTACAACCACAAGATTCTTGTGCTATCTCTGGGCCTGGAGATCCACTAAGCTGGCAGACAAAATGGCTGAAGGAGGGAGTCTTGTGAAGATAAGATAGCCCTATTTTGGCTAAACCAACAGGCGCAAACAAATATTGAAGGCCAGAGCATCCAAGCAGAGACCTTTGCCTAATTAATGAAAAATTAATGTTAAAGTTTATGCCCCTGAGTATGATAATGACCCTAAAGGAGTACCTGCTAAACTTACATGACTATATTACTCAACTGTTCACCCAAATCATGCTAAACATCACCTAGAAGGCAGGGACAGACAGAATTAGAATATAAAAATCACAGAGGGAATACACTTCTCAGCAGTCATGGAGTGGGGAGGGAGAGAAGACTGGAAGATCTAGCAGAGGTGGTTGATGGGCTGTGTTCCTCTTCCTCCACTCAAGACAGGGACTCCTTCTTGGTAAGAATTGTGCCTTCAGTATACAGTGTACCTTTTATTTCTATTACCTATCAGCACTATAACTCAGGGCTGTACCTCCAAATGCATTGGATATTACCTGTGAATTCTTGAGCTTGATTATCCTTTTGCAGTCAGTGCATTTATCAACAGCAATTCTGAACCTCCCTGACGCTTTAATAAATCAAACCTGGTTTACTTTTAAACTGTCTCAACATAAGTCCTTCACCAGACTCTGAAACAGGTAGCTACTGTTTCAGCAGGAGCTCTGTAGTTGGGCTCTGAGATAGACACAAGTATGTCAGTTACATGCCCATCAGCTGTGGCCCTGATACAGGACCCTCAAACATACTTTAGACTTTGCAAAACTGCCCAGAAAAACCCTTGGGCTCTGGCAGGCAAATGTCTCACTCCCACCCTTAACGTGAAAGGGTGCTGCAACAGAAACTGTTTACATTTAGCCTATATCTGGGGCTAAACTATAGCAATTGCTTTGTCACCCAATGACTCCTCCCCAGCCCAGAAGGGGGATTAAGAAGAGGAGAGGAGACCCATGGGTTAAAATGAAAATGGAGGAGGAGCAAGAGGAACACCTGTTCTCAGAAAACTTCTCTCCTTTATAGTGAGTGTGAAGTTTATGGCGTGGGATACACCTGTTAGCCAGCTCATGTCACCTTCCCTGGCTGACTTGAAACTACAAATGACCTGCATGCCATGGCTCATTTGTGGTTCTATCCCAATGAAACCAGGACAGACACATATACATCTTGTGCTCCTTTTGTAGTTAGTAGAGGGAAATAGACATTTCTAGATAGTGACTCATCCTAAAGTAAAAAACAAATAAGTCAACAGTATGGATACTATAGATACATGGTTTTCCCCCTTAATCATAAAGGGAGCCAAAGTAAATTAACTTGGATGTAGGTATTTCTACTGTAAAGATTTGCAGTTACATGTAATAAATCAATCTGGTTGCTACCATGTAAAAAATGTATGTGTGTGTTTGTTCAATGACTGCATGGCTGGAAATATTCAGGAAGGTGGAACTCTCTGAGTAGAAGTAAATATATACTTCTTGGCGAACTCTTGGGAATGTAGATATTAACTGAAGGTTTTTATGTGGCTCCTGTCAGAGTTACCAGAGTTGTTTTATATACAGGATCCAAATCCAGGAAAGATCAATCAAAACTTCTGGGATAACAAAACAATCTTCTTAGTGATAAAGAGGAATGCTCCTGAGAAACTGCATGTAAATGTGTAAGACATAAGGCATTCAGTGATAAATCTTCGTAAGACAGACGTATTTTGACCATTATTTTCACCTATGTTGACCTTTATTTATTTTTTCTTGCATTATGTTCTTTCTTGTCATTAACAACAAGTTTTATTTTCTGTCATTCCCCAGATACAAATGGGACAATCAAGGAGCTGTTAACCTTTTGGGAAAATTTCTTCCTCTGTATTTCAATGTGCCCTATTCTGAAGATCATTATTTTGTATTCAGGCCCGGGCTACTTGGTGACCCACACATGTATGATTCCCACTGCACTCAGTAAAGTTGTTGTTGTAAGGAATGTGAAATAGAATCCAAAACAAAAGAGCCAGAGTTTAAACAATGCATTAAAATGTCTTTTCATTGATCTCAGGTCTTTGTCACATACCAGGTCTATATTTGGGCTATGGCATATTGAGAGAGATGGTGTTTGAATTCTGATGAGAGCTACAGAAGTAGTGCTTGGGGCCATGGACAGACACATCCTTTCTCTCAGGGGCTTTGAGATGAAGCTCGTTAAGTCTTGTACTACACAGACTACCATATATTTGCAATCTCCTCCAGCTCAGAGATGTATCAGATCATTGTCCTCCATAAGTGTGTTCTTTTCATAGAATCATAGAATCATAGAATGTTAGGGATTGGAAGGAATGTAGAAAGATCATCTAGTCCAACCCCACTGCCAGAGCAGGATCACCTATACCAAGTCACACAGGAACGTGTCCAGGTGGGTTTTGAACATCTCCAGAGAAGGAGACTCCACAATCTCCCTGAGCAGCCCGTTCCAGTGCTCTGTCACCCTCACAGTGAAAAAGTTT
>WTSP01023417.1:26794-62092 GCA_025331215.1 Actenoides lindsayi | reverse complement strand
TAGACTAGCACGTGGTGTTTTGTTAAGTTCTGTTTATGGTACATTGGAAAAATATTTTGAAATAGTTGTTGTAGAACATTAGCCAATCACCCTAGGAGATGGGTGATCACTGACCAATCGCCCTATGGGGCTAGGGTATATAGAACAGGGTTATAAATTAATAAAGTGTCTTCTTTTTCCTCTCCTGGCTCTCTCTTTACTGATTTTGTGCTGCTGCATCTCTTCGCTCCTGGTATAAACAGTGACAGTCAGGCAGTCCCTTTGCTCAGGACTGCTTTAAAGGTCAGGAATGCAGCAGCCACAGCAGAAGTGTTGGTTATCAGCCTCCCATTACCCACCTCAGGTAATTCATGTTTCTATACATTTTATTTTGTATGGAAAGTCCACTCCCCAGCAGAAACAACCACAGTTTCTCTAGAGTCCAATTTGCAATGCTTTTTATTTGTACTGTTGTAATTGATACCCTGATGTATGGACCAGACCCCCTTTCTTATAGGCACTGCACAAAACCAGCATGAAGGGAAACCTGAGTGCTGTTAGTTTAACATAGAATCTAAATAGCCGCTTGAGGGCAAAGCTCCAGGAGGCAAGGTAAGCCAACATCATAGTCTGCTTCTATCCAAAGGGGGAAGTCCATCTCCCTCTGAAAAATAAACAGTTGGATAGTCTTCTGCCATTTTAGTAAGAAGAATTGGCTCGACTAAGACTCTGACAAATGCCAGAGATCATAGAATAGTAGAGTTTGGAAGGGACCTCTGGAGATCATTGAGTCCCCCTGGCAGAGCAGGATAACCCAGGGCAGGCCACACAGGAACATATCCAGGTGGGTCTTGAAAGTCTGAAGACTTTGAAGGAGACTCCACAACCTCTCTGCACAGCCTGTTCCAGGGCTCTGTCACTTTCACAGTGAAGAAGTCTTTCCTCATGTTGAGGTGGATCTTTCTGTGTTCCAGTTTGTGACCATTGCTCCTCGTCCTATCACAGGGCACCACTGAGAAGAGACTGACCTTCTACTTGACACCCACCCTTCAGATATTTGTAAGCATACAAATGGCACAAAGGTGCTTGACAGCAAATTTCTGTGTTGGCTCAGCTGCCTGCAGACTGTAGATTTTATCAGTCTGAAGCATGTGCTTAAAATGCTGTATGAATTGAAGTCTTATTAGTAGACTAGACCGATGGAGATAGATCTGGAACACTTTACTAAGTGTATCTCTATTAGAACAATATCAGGCTCCCAGTGGCTGTTCCTATTAGCACATGGCAGAACATTTTAAAAAATGCTTTGCTGCTGTCTGCTGGTTGGTAGAATGACAGCCAGAGATGTTTCAGCTCATTTTGTTGCTTTAAATTTGTATTAAAATAAAAATTTTATTACAATGGAGACAGTGGGTACCAGGCCTATTTCCCTAGAAAGCTTCATAGCAATCCCAAGGAATAGAAACAGAAAGAGACAATAAAGGCTGGCATATTGTTTATAAAAAGGACATCTTCTGGAGTTCTCTGTGATTGTTCTGTGGTTCCCCTAGAGTGGTTTGTTGTAACAAATTATGAGTCGTCACCGTAAACTAAAACTTGTGTACATATTCCTAGCAACAATGTTTTCTGTTCGGACACCGTCTTTTATCTCCCTGTTAGAGGGAATCTTACCAGAATCATCAGTGGCAGGATGACAAAAGAGTAAATAATCATCTCATGATGCCAAAATCCTTTTGAAAAATGCTAGTAGCATGATGGTGTTTACTCCTCAAAGTCTAATCCACTATTTGGGAACAAAGAGAAGCAACCTCCTGTAGTTAAAAATCTTACCAAGCTCAATCACAAAATCAAATGGAAAGCTATATACAAATGCAACTTATTTTATAAGCTGAATTATTACTTTATTGAAGAAGTAATAGTTTAAAATGAAAAATCAGATTCTATCTGCTCTTGGTCTTTTCTGGTAACCATCAGATTACAAATAGTCCCTACTTCCATGTCTCCTATTAATTTCAGTTCACTTTATTTTAGCATATTTGAGGGGAGTTTGTTTATGGTATAACTAAGGGGAAATTCCAGATGAAAAGGAGGAGTTTGTAGATACAAAGCCAGAGTCTGAGCTTTTCTTCTAAGATCTGTTTGGTTTGTTGGTTTGGGTTTTTTTTTCATTTTGTTTTTCCTGAGAATGAAAAAGCAAAACAACAACAGTTCCCTTTTTCTGGTGCTTTTTAATCTGGCTGTGTAGGTGGTATGTTGAAACAATAGTTTGATGGAGATTAAAGGAAGTGTGAGTACTATGTAACTTCTATCAGAAGGGGGAATCCCAGCTCTTTAAAGAGCGTGTGCAACTGGACATAAGTAGTGTTATTATAGGGTTCAAAAGAAAAACCAGTCCAAACAATTCCCTTGTCCCGAAACCTCCCCTAGATTTCCAGTATGCATAAAAGTGGGCCAGGTCCTTGTCTGGGGAGGCTTCTGCCAGTACTGGTGTAGGATCACTGAGTCTGGGCTCTGCGTCTCACCCCTGTTTCACTGTGTTGCTCTGCATTGAGTCTGAAAAGGTCCTGCTGAGCTAAAGCATCTCCTGTGGACACGCACAGCCTGACTCTGGAGATGCAAAGGACAGAGACCCCATCAGTCTCCCACTGTGCTTGGTCACTTCCCATGGAATTTTATCCTACTTATTAAAGAGCATTGCTGAAAACCATCTCATTTCTTCTAAGCTCAGTATATTTGGACTAAGCAGAAGCTAGTGCATCCTTTATATACAAGAAATACATCTATTTAATACATAAGGAACACACCTATTTCAGTCTTCTCACCTGAAGTAAAGCAGTCTTTAGTTTCTGGTATTTTCTTCCATGCAAACTCGAGGTACAAAAAAAGGCATACCTCCTGGAAGCCATTCTTAGCACAACAACTGACACTCATCATGAACTCCCCTTTCTGTTTAGCCCACATCTAACCCACAATCTGTTTCCTCTCCTTAGAAATCATGCTTTTTATCATCTATGATCTCTAGATACCTGCAGCTGAGTCTTCCCACATGCCCAGTGCTGAGCAGCAAAACACCTAATCCTGATGTGAATTCAAAAACATGATGAAATACTGGTCTCTCTTCCCAAGAGTCTCAGTACAGCAGATCTGCACTGGGGGACAACCATCTCACACCAACAGGTCTTTCCAGTAAACACCGCTTCACCCAGGATTTATTTTTAAAGTGCTGTTGTAGTCTTTTCTTCAGTATATGGCAATCCAGCAGCTATAGTCCTTGACTGCCCAGCTGGTGGTGGGTACCAGTCTGTGCCTGTCAGCTCCTATGAAAATCATGGTTGCTATGGAAAAGATGTGATGAAGAGAAGCAGTGGAAGAAGGGGAGATCTGTACCTTTCCCACCGAAAGCAGGTTAAGTATATGGAAAACACATTTACATTTCAGAAGGAAAGTGATTGGGGAACTGGCCTGATGACTGGGGAACTCTGCTCTCGAAAGGAAATTCCAGTCCCTGGTGCCAGGGCTATTTTCGGCTTTTAAAAGACAACTGTAGTGGATCAAAAGGAGAAATAGTCCTGACAGCTGGGCCCAAAACACAACTGCTGCCTGTACACCCTGCCAAAGGTCATGCTCAAGGTCAGACCTGCATGGGCACCTCTAAAAGGCCATGATAGCTAGGAACTCAAGGAATAAGTGGGCTTTTTGCAAATATTTGTGCAATTAACCTGCACATGGTCACAGGAGACTGAAAAAGTGATTTAACATGATGACTAAGGGCTAAAGCCAATAAAAGACCAAAGAGCAGAGCAAGTACTGAACCTTACACAGGGTGATGTTTGCTGTGGTATGTAAAGAAAAAGTCCTGTAAAGTTTGCTGTTGCAGGTAGTTCATTGTTTCCTTTTTCCAGATTGCTTTGAAGAGTGCACACATAGGAAGTGTATGGACAATGTAAGACAGTAAAAGTAGCTTTACTGGGGGACTGTTTAGCTCAAGACCCAGTCTCCAGCAGTGGCTAGAAGCAGTCTCTGAGAAAAATCAGTGTAACAGAGGCAGCACAGGGTTTCCTTTCCCAAAAGCCTCTTCCTGCCTCTGTAAACCTGCAGGCCAGGGGCTATTTACACATTGATCTTTCTAGTGCTCTGAATGAACATCCAAAGATAATTTCCCTACATCTCTGCTTACGTGTAACATCATATACATATTCACAGTTGCTTTATTTCCTTATGTTAGGGGACTGTAGTGGGAGTCCATGCTGTGGTCATTCATTTTTATTTGAAATCTCTCATTTCTCCAGCTCTCACATCAGTTATGGGATAACTTTTAGTGTTTTGGAGAACATGGTTTTGTTTTCTGGTGCAGTGTCCAATGCCTTGGAAAACTCTGAACCCATCATGTCTGAGCCAGACTCAGTTTGGCAAATCTTGTTATTCTTTGAAAGATGCTTATTAACATCTGCAACAATCCCACTCTTAGCTCACAGTTGTTTGCATCTGTCACTTCTATTTGACTGTACTTGCCCAGTTCATCATCTTTACCTTTTCGGAGTGTTGATGTGACATGAGTACTTCAAATTGAGGAAAGAGAGAGATCATGTGCTCTCTTTCAGGAATGCTAATTAGCCAGACTTCACATTTTAAATGTTTTTCCCTAGTAGACCTGATTTATCATCTTGATATTACTAAGCAAAAAAAGTCTGTCGTCAACCCCATGTTTGTTATACATGTACACAATCTCATTTCCTTCTGAATGCAGAGAACTATTTACTAAATACTCCCCTTCTTTTACATTACTATTACTTTTGCTACCTCTCCCTAGTGATATCCCTGCACTACTGTCAAACTACTTTTTTGTTCTTGATAGATATTAAAACACTTTCTTTGCTTTATCTGTTCTGAGGTGTTTCCAGATGGTTTTAATTTCACATACTCATTTCTCACACTTAGTTACTTCTATTTTATATTATTTGGCAGACATTCCCCCTTTTGTATCTCTGATAGATTGCTTTTCTATTCCATATTGATTCCTTCACTTTGTCACTGAACCAGGACAAGTTTCTTAGCAGGGTCTGTTTGCAGTCTTGACTTGGAAATCCTGACTTTTTTACCATCTGATAAACTCTTAATCAAAGGACTCAACATTCATTAAGATTTTTATCCCTACATTTTTCTACCAATGAATCTAGACAATAACTTCTGTTGAGTTAGAGAACTTGCCTTTTCAAAGCATGTTATAATGAACGGTCTCATCATGGGTGCTGTACATTCTGGGTTAGAGAATTCACCTGTATCACTTAAATGCTAGTTTTCTATTGGCTGCATACATCTCCAGCATATGTTTTCCTTTCTGAAGTTCTCCATGGATACAGAACTTTCCACAAATTTGATGAGAGTTTAATGAATAATGGGTTTAAAGAGCAACTCTTCTTTTTTGACTTTCTGACTTTGATAGTCTGTAGCAGATCATTCTGCAGATATTCTTCCACTTGAACATCTTGTAAATCTGACCTAGCAACTCACAAACTGATAGTGATGATATAGAAAACCACCCCCAGTCTGCTCTTCCTAATCAGCAGCATTGTTACAGTAATCAGGGAAGTCATCTCACCAGGCTTCCGTGGCATCAGTCATATCAAATTTCTTCACAAGTAACATAACTTTTGGTTCCTTTAATTTGTTGCTGAACTTTCTAGCAGGTATATAAATGACTAAAAGTTCTCTCTTTTTTTTTTTTTTTTTTTTTTTTTTTTTTCCCCCTCACATAATCTTGCTGAGTTTTTGTCTTTCTGTGGAGTTGGATGACACTTTCTCAGCACTGTCTTCAGTATTATTGGTCTAACCAGCTTCGTATGGCCCTCTGTAAAAATATGTGGAAATAATTTTTTTTTTTTTCTGTTCCCACTGTTACTCCTGTTTCTCAAGAATAGGAGATAAGCAAAAGTAGACTTGGTTGCCTCACACCCATTTTCCTGGCCACATTCAGCTTATTCCCAAAGTTGTTTTGCCTTGATAAGACAAAATGCCAGTCAAATACAAATCTTCCTTTTTGTGCTGCAGCTGTTATTTCTTATCAGATCTAGCTGCATGAAAACAAGGAAGACTTGAATGCTCATTAGAAAATACTTAGTTTTAAGAAGTTTCAGGATTGGTTTTGCTGATCTGTCCATATTCACATGAGTATTGACAAGTGAGACTGACTCTAAACCACTGTTGTTACAGTAGTAAAAAATGAAACATCATCTATAATATCTAGGTCAAGGGAAGGTTCTTGTGAGACAAGCTATTGTGGTGGGAGTGTCTTTCAAGAAAGAGGAAGGGAAGAGAGGTGAGACAGTAATAGCAAGTGAGAGTGTATTTGAGAAAGTGAGAAATATCATGAGCCAGACAGCCTTCTACATGGGGAATTGCTGTACCACAGTGCCCAAGCAGCACAGTCTCAGCTACCAGCTCATAGCAGGGTGGCCTATCCAGGACCTGCCCAGGTGGAGGGGATGGCCTAGCTACTGGTTGCAGAGCCTAGAATGGGCTGGAGGAGCATAGTTGAAATCTTGAGCCAGAAAAAGGCATATTCTGCATAAAGGCAGAGGGCTACCAAGGCAGATAGTTGCTACAATCCCACAACCCACAGCATGGATGCTGCATCAGGTAGTGCAAAGATGGTTGAATGGAGCCTCTGGACAGCAGTAAGGAATGTAAGAATGGAAAAGGGTCATCATTGTGTCAGGTCTAGAAAGTCAGGACAAGACTTAGAGGTATTACAGCTTGAGTTGGCATGAAAAGAAATGACAGGAAGAGTGAGCTGGTGTAGTGAGGGCAAGGTTTCTATAGCAGTGGCATTTTGGATAAGGAAGTCAGGGAAGAGGAATTTGTGCTACTGAAGGGAGATGATGGTGAAAAAGGTGTGGGCAGGAGATTTTACTGTAAGCAAGATGAGAAAAGCCCCAGAGTTTGGTGGTGCTGTAAGCAAAGGCAGAAGTTATCAAATCTGACTGCAGAGAGAGAATAAGAGGATGGCAGAAGAAAAGGAGAATGAATTTGTTATGGAGGTGGAGGAGAGAGTTAGCAGGAATGGGAATGGGTCTAAAAGAAAGGTTTATTGTAGGAAGAACAGTCTCTGAGCTGCTGGTGGGACATGTATGAGTTCGCAATTACAGAGAGGTCAGACTACCAACACAGATGAAAATATCCTTCTCAGAAAAATGGTTGCTGTGATAAAGAATAGGGGCAAGTTTGCCAGGGGAGGGACTGGCAAATGGTGATGACATTTCACTGTCGCGTCCTACAGAGAAAACTTGTGGGACAGATACTGAGGGATTAAAACGCAGCTCTTGAAGCAGGCAGAGCTGAAGTTTCACCAGAGAGGACCTGGATGAAGTCAGTTGTACCCACTACCAGGTTTGTTAGTTTCTTCTCAGAGTTGAAAGGGGTAAGGAGGAGCCCAGGAGTAGAGACTGGGCAGATGAACCAGCAGTATCTGTTGTCCTGAGAGGTGAAGCATGAAGTCACCAGTTTTTTGAAACGAGATATGGCTACAAGAGAGCTGAGAACTGCCCAAAATGGGGAAAAGGACTGGAGAGCTACTTAAGGAACCCAGTTGCTCCTCACAGGAGTGAGCGAGGAGGGCATCTAGTGATGGCAAGGAGCACTGCGGGGTTTTCCCCCTGTCCCTCAGGCTGGTGGCACCGTGGTGCCTTCCCACTGACTCAGAAAATTTCCTGAGGCCGTGCTGGAAGTCCTCTCTCTGCATGCATCAAAACTGTTTTGTGGTAGGGGTTTTTGGGGAAGCTTTCTAGCTTCTGTCTGACTGTTTGACTGAGAAATAGAGTAAGTTATTGGGAAAACATGTCAGAGGGAAACTGTGTTGCCTGTCTGTCTGTCTGCTTGTCTGTCCCCAGGCAGGACCTCCTGGATGGTTGATCAGGTGACTAGAGGTGCAGAATCATAACTGCTACATCCATCTGCCACCACCTGGTCACCTTGCCAAGGTCACAACTCGAGGTGGAAAAGGCTACATGAGACATGGTCTGAATACAACCCTCGTTTTGACACGAAGATAACTTCTAATTCTTAGAAGTATAATTTATGTTGTTACTTCTTAAAAGTGTTTACTTTACTTCTTTACCGCTTTGCTACTTTACTGCTTGTGGATAACTGTCACAGCCCCTTTCAGATGTAGGTGCCTTCTTTCCTCATGGGCACATATTTGGTTCCATGTGTCCAAAGGATCATGCCTGGACCCCCACAGTTGGAGGAGCACGGCTCTGCCCAGGAAGCCATCGGGGAGGAAGCCTCATGCTGGGCCCGGAGCAGCTTGCTGGAGCTACCTGCTGCTGATACCAAGCTGCTTTTAAATTTCCACTTGGCTGCTTACTAAAGAGACCCTGCAGCAGTGGTGAGGAGTCCGTGCACGCTCCCGGAGTGTGAGCACTTGGACGGTGCTCATTTACATTTTACCTGTGTTGTGTTAGGCTGGCTGCCTCCATAATATATCCTCAAATGCCTTCTGCCCATGCAGAGATCCTCTTGTTCTTGCATGGCTGAAGGGAGATCACACTCCTTCATACAGAGGACTCAGAGGTGGCATGGAAAAGCTGTCACAATTTAGTGATCTGAAGGGAACCTTTCAAAGCTTACGCAGTCACAGATAGCTTCTTTTTGTTTGTTGTTGCTTTTTTTCCTAGGACACTAATTGTAAAAAAATTCAAGTTACTCAGGCGTAGAGAAAATTGTCAAAGACTTTAAAGGAGGCAAATTCAGACATGCCTTGGCTGTGCAGGCTGCACATCCAACCTCTTTGCTCTTAGCAAGGAATGTAGCTATTTCCATGTTGGAAAACATAACATGACTAAGATGTAGTGTGTTTGAATAATAAAGCAACCCAGTCTGGGCCCCACTGAGTGTTAAAACAAGACTCAGCTTGTAACATGTGGCTTCGAAGTATCTTGTACCTCTAACAGATAGGTGATTTTTCGTCTGAACCTCTGAAACCAGAGGAATTCAGGAATGTCCCAGGCTGACTCTACAGATACTGGTTCTGCAGAATGGATGTCATCCTCAGGGCATGGGGCACGACTCTTTGTTCTCACTGAGACATCAGTCTGTCCCGTGGCTCCACTCTCCACAGCTACAGATCCCCTTGACTACAATGAGCTGCCTGGGTGACCCTGGTCTTACAAACCACAGTCTTGTCTGGGAAAATGTCTGAGGCATTGTGAGTACAGTGGGTAATACCAGGGAAACCTTTGTGAGCATTAGAACACAAAAGTGGGGTACAAAGAAAGGTTTCATGGGCTTCTGTGGCTGTCACTTGAGGCAATGATGACAAAAAAGTTGGGAAGAGCAGTGCCAGCATTTAGACTTCAAAGTCATTTGGTTTTCTGTTCATGTGCTTTGAAAATGATGGATGACACTCAGATTCACTGCTTTGGCCAATCATTTTTTTTCATCAGCGTTTTAGAAAATATCAAAGCATAATGGAGACAAACTTTAGAAACCCCACAAATCCAAGAATTATTCTAGGAGGACACTTTCAGCTGCCAGAAAGGCTTTTTGGACAAATGTTCAGCATCTCTGGAGAACAGTAGCTTCATCTGAGTGATTGTCACTGGTCATATTAAAAACATGGACTGGTGGGATTCCATCTCCAAGATTGGAGACTGTTCCCCTGGCCCAGGGGTGAGCTTATAATCACAACCATGAATCATCTTCCCATGGTTTGTCCTAGGCTTTCTATGCAGAGATGGTAGGTGATCTTGTCAAGCCCAAGAATTTACAGAGACTTTTTTTTTCCCCAACTCAGCCATGTTTTTCCTAAACCACCAGCACTACCACTAC
Organism: Actenoides lindsayi; assembly: GCA_025331215.1. Taxonomy (NCBI): domain Eukaryota; kingdom Metazoa; phylum Chordata; class Aves; order Coraciiformes; family Alcedinidae; genus Actenoides; species Actenoides lindsayi. The sequence goes on along the minus strand of WTSP01023417.1, from coordinate 52,288 downwards.
CATGAATGAATGAATGAATAAATAAATATTGCTGCATCCCAAAACAAATTCAATTGTTCAGGGTGCTTCCTGGATGTAAAAAAATCTCTGGAGCAGCAACATTTAGGAGGCTGTGGATAAGCTACTTTGCAGTGTCATGAAAATTTCATGCTCACTTGGCAAGGAAGTTGGTGAGTCAGGAAAATGAGCTGTTACACCGTCTCCCTGACCTGGATACAAACATACACAGTTTCAGATTACCACTGTGGGTGTATAGCTCCGAGAGGGAGAGACCCAAGTGCATTTAGGTCTTTGACATCCAAGGAGACTGAGTTTCAGATGGTGCAACACACTGAATGATTTGAGAATTTCAGCTCTGCTGGCCCTAAAATATAGCAGCTGTACAGAGGCATTCTTGGCTTCTAAATGCAGAAGTTCAAGTCATGCACAGAGCACCCACCTGAGAGAACCTTATTTCTGGGACTCACTTCTCCTGCTGCTGGTCATTCCCACTACAGCCAGCAGCACTGTCCCAAGACTACGTGTTTCACCTGGTCTGCAAAGTGGGGTTGGAGGTGGCAGACAAGTGGAAAGAGAAAATGTGTCAACTAGCTGATGAAGTTTTGAAATTAAAAAAGAAATTGGGGAAAATGAGAGAAATGAAAGAAGAAAAAAACCACAGTAAACTCGTCAAGTTTCACCACACCAGAACCAATTAACACAAAGTGAGAATATGGAGTTTTGAGTTGCTTGCAGTTTTGTTACACCAAGTTTGCTACTCCTTGCTGCTTTATTTTCTTCCGTCTTGCCTGTGCTCCTGACTGTCACACTCCCGTGCTTTCCTGAAAGGCACCAGGACCAGTTTATTCACCTCGCAAAGCTTTTCTGCTTCTCTGATGGGCTTCTGCCAGCCCGGGAATGCCTCAGCCTTGAGCTGAAGGACTCGTACCGACTTTCACCAGACGATGTCACGCTAATCCCGCGGATGCTCGGCAGCCGGGCGCTTATCTCCCAGCCACAACCACCGCAGTGGAGGATGCCTTGCGTCCTGCTGCAGTAAGGGTTTGTCAAGCTCTCCTTTTTGGACGAATCACGCGGTACAGAAGGTACCATTAAGCCTTTAAAATTTAATGAGCTCTAATAAAATCTGTCCCTGTGATCTACAACCTAAGCAAAGGCTATGCTGCAGGAAGGTCACGTTTGTGTATCCCTTTGTATCTTTCCCTCCTCTCTGTTTTAACTATACGTTCCCAATCATTTAAATAGCATTTCGGCAGCATTATATTGTGGAGTTGTTGTAGATTAACTCCATAAAGGTAAGCACGTATCTAACAGCCACTCTGAGCCTAACTCTAACACAGGGGCATCTGACCCACCTGGCTGTAGTATTTACATTTCTGACTTGCTGATATATGCAAACCTGCCTAAATCTTGGCTTGGCTGTGAAGATCATGCTTGAATTCTGCTTGATGAGTTCCCAGCCATGAAAACAAATGGGAAGTCCATCCTGTCTCCTGATTTGACTAAGAGTTCATCCTCTGAATTTATAGGGCACAAAAATCTCTATAAATTCCTATATCCCATAAGCTTTCTCAGCACACCAGTAATCTGCACTGAAAACAGATGCTCCTGGTTTAAGCCCTCTCCTGGACTGTTGGAAACCCAAACTGAACCTGTATTTCCTATGGTTTATGCAGAGCCTCTCATGTCCTGAAGAAGTGCTGAGAGCATCCAACTGATAGATCTTCTGGGGTTTGGTTTCAAAGTCTCCTGCTGAAGCTGTTCCATGTTGTATAAATAATTAAACATTCACTGAACCAGAGAGAAGAAGTGGAAGATGGACTCTCCAGCCCCACAGCCAGGACACTCATGTGTGTGATGTGGGAAAGTAAAGTTATAGGTTCCTGCTCCAGTGAACAGCTAACTAGCAGTACAAACTGGACCATCTCCAACAGGAGAGACTGAGACCCCCCTTCCTAAAAACCATCCAGGGCCTGCTCATTTGGGCATTTCCCTGAAACAGAGAGGAAAGGAAATCAAGAGCCACCTGCAAAATCTGCAATTGTCTTAACTGCTGACCTGAGATGTCTCTGTGGGAAGAACCTGAGCTACTTCACATAAAGCCTGAAGCATGAACTGGGTCAGGAGGGTCCATACATCCCCATGTCTATCTCCAGCCTTGTCTGAAGGAATGTGGTGGTGAAAGAGCAAAACCACAGACTAAATCCTTAGTGATACCTCCCCAGGACACACACTGGGCCACCAGAAGTGATGATTTTCTCAAGTGGATATAAACACTTGGTCATCTCTTCCGGGTTCCCCATGAGTTGTTCTTGTGCCTTACCACTTAGCTCATTTCTTATGACCTTAAGCCTTTCATTTTTCTTATACCCTCTGGCAGAGGGCTGGACACCGAAATCTGACTTGGGAGATCCCTGAGGTGGCTGTGTGCCTCAGAGGTGAGCATGGCAACTTGTCTGCAGGTTTACTGTCATGCAGCACCGAGCACTGTGCCCACAGGCACCACCATAGCACAGACCTGACCGCTGGTTCTGTGTTTTACCACTATACATGCCAGCAGCCTCTATTGTTTTTCACCTGCTGCTTTTCTTTAATGACCTGGTTGTACAAGAGCATCTGCGATGATTTAGACTCAGGTTGGGTTTGCTTATATTGTGAACAGAAAGAGGAAAAGAAAAAGCACTTCTTTTTTAAAAAAAAAACAAAACCCAACCCTCTAAATATTTAATAGTTAACTTCCATGGACCATCAAAGGATCTATCAGTTCCCCAGTCTGTTGCACCAATTTTGAAGTGGAGACAAAGTGTGGAAAGAGAGTCAGTATCTTTTATAAGTCCTCCTGGTATATTTGGACAGAAAGGCACGTGTCCAGGCCTTGACTGGTCTGAAACAGAAAACTCCAGGCTAAGTTTAGGAGCTTCTATTTCAGACCTGAAAAACAGTGGGAGTATCTGGATTTGTCCAGATCAGTAGTTGAGGTAATGAAAATTATTCCTTTTGCGGACCTTTCCCAAAGTTTATCCTTAGTTTACCTCAGGTGGTAGTGAGATCCAGCTGAATTGAGTGGAGCTGCATGGGTGTTAAGACTCAATAATAGACAGAAGACCAAGGCTCTCATGTAGGCTCCTCATTAGGAAGGTTTTTAAGCACGTTTAAATGTGTTTGCAGTTCTTCTGACTTCGAGTCAAGATCCATGCTTAACACATTAAAAGGTGGAATGACTTAGCTTTGGAAGCCCTGGAGACATCAGGGAGAAGTTGTTTGACCTCCTTGTGTCTCAATCCATCCAGAACATGAGAGTGAAAAATAAACATCGCCTCATTAAAAAAGAAATAGATAGTGTGACTGACCTGAGCTTGCCTTGGTAAATAAATTACAAAGCCATAAAACTGCTTGAGGAGCTGATTTGTCCCTTTGAAACAACACCCACTTTAGACACTCTCTAAACACATCTTGCTGGGGGTGAGGCAGAGTAATTGCCAAGGAGCTGTTATCATTATCTACCTGTCAAGCTCCCATACATTCTCCCTGGGCTCATGTCTGAGCTAAGGAGAAAGTACCAACCAGTGATGAAAGGTCTCAATAAACACCAAAAGAGAATGATTTACCCATGAGCTTTCCCAGCTGTTCTTGCCACACACAAGCATCCCAACCCAAAACCTATGCCTGTGTCCTCCATGCCCAAGGGACTCACCTTGATAGTTCACCTACCCTGTGCACTTAGGTGCTGCTGCTCTCAATGCTGCTGCTTGGATGCCCCGTATTTCCTTGGTAAATAGCAGGGTTCATAAGGCTGAATAAGGACAAAAGCAGTCAAGGACTGCTGAGAGAGGTGTTGGAGGAGTGATCTGGGATATGGAAGATGAAAATAAACAGCCAACCAAGCAGTTTGGTGCTGATATGAGTGGATTTAAGCACTGAGATGATAGAGTCACTCTGAACGAAAATCAGTGCCTCTATTTCAGCACCAAATCTGAATACAGAGTGAAAAAGTCCCATGGCTGCAAAAGCAAAATGTGTCTCTAGAAATGTATTTGTAGTGAGTTCACCAGAGATGGTGATTGATACTAATCCAACAGGCTTCAAAGGGGGGAGAGACTCCATATATCACGTGTCCAGATGAAGCACAATCCCCTATTACCACACTGCTTTGGAAGCAAACCAAATGCACAGCATCCCATTAAACGTAGTGAACCTTTAATCCCTTGCCCAGTGCTGTGTGGATTACCTGCCCATGACCTGAAACTCATTCTGCCCAATCCTTTACCCCTTGATAGACTCTGTCTTTGGGAATGCAACCTGCCATAGGTCACATGAAGACATGATCATGGCTTAGACATTTAAGTTACTGTCCCCATGCCATGTCCCATAGACAGGTAGGATGACAATAGGATGCTTCCTTCTCTATATATACAGAAACCCTCCCAGCAGATCATGGTCCTGTCAAAGAGAAGATACAAACTTTCTTTTCAGGAGGTGCAGAATCAGTGCTTAGCTAACATGGAACTGGAGAACAAAGATAGAGTTTCTTGGCATGGCATTTCTACACTACCTTTAAATTCTTGTGTAATTAAAAAGAAGCAAGGAAAAAACCCCAAACCACAACAAGCACCACTTTTTATTGCTCCCCCTGTGCTTAATGAAGTCCTAAAGACTAGAGAACTGTACAGACAAGACTTCTGAGCATGGTAGACCAGAGCTTATGGGCTGTATCTAGTCTGCTGCTGGCACTACACACAGCCAACTGCTATAGCATATGACTGCAAGAGATCTGTAAGCAATTCAGGTCACTTATTACCCAGGACTGCAAGGCTTTGGTACACTGAGTGAACAAAAACAACTGTGGCACTTATATTAGGTAGCCAAATGGCTTTTTTCTCCAGCAGGAGATATGATTTTGTGTGTCTTGTCAGCTCCTCTCCCTTCTGCTTAGCTGTGTGAAAAGCTCCATCATCACCAGACATTGTAAGATGAGGATGGAGCTTTGTCTTCATAAAAAAATAGCTAAGCAGCTGTATAGTGTCTCTGAATGAAATGAGCTTGAGATACATTTGAAAAACAGCTAACTGGTAATCTCTGCTAGGCAGATCGTTTGAAGGGGAATCCCATTTATTATTTAACCTTACTATTTAGCATTGCATGATGTTGTTCATCTTGAGGTGGACATTTTTGAGAGAAATGCAGCAAAACCACAGCATTCCAGACAGAGAGGGTCAGTCATATTTACGTGATATAAATATTCTGTTACAAACAGTGCAGCATAGGGAGCTGTTTGCTCAGGATGAGCAAAGGCATTTTACTGGTCTCCTCCTAGGTGAGCTCCTACAGCTCACCTCAGGCCAGGCCCTGTGGGCTCTTGCTCAGCAGGGTTTCTTGATGCTATCAGTAGTGGCAACATACCTGCAAAGGTCTTAGAGATATAAAACTGTCTTGGCTAAGCCACCGCAGGAGCCCTTGGAGTTACCCTAACACACACTGTTTTCCAGCTAGGGCTTTTTGAGCAATCTGGATCACTTTACAGGCAGATTTCCCCAGGCTTATACATGCTGAGCTGTATTTAACTAATGGGACATCTTGGAGAGTAAGAGGCTATTCAGTGTAAGGATGGACTCAGGACTGGTCACAACTTGGAAATAGTGTATACAGTTAAGATGTGCACACTCCAGTGAGAGAGTTAATGCAGTTAACATGGTTAAAATCAACAGGATGTGATAATTTACCTCAGGTGAAGCCCTCAGTGTCTGCATTTCACATGGCTTTTCAGTGCTTCATTTAAACTCTCTTAATTTTAACATTTAATTGCAAACGAACTGACTGATGGATCAGTTAGAGAAAAATCAACTGTAAAAGGTCAAGGATTTAACCTGTCCTATCTCTGTTACTCCTGTGCTGATCTTTCAGGCCAGTTATTTGCATATGTTAAAATCTAATTTGAGTTGTTCATCACACAGAAGTAGGTAAGCTTTTTTTTTTTTTTTTTTTTTTTAATGAGAGATGTAACTTCAGGGCACTATTAAATTCTAATTAAAAATCAGTCAAAAGCACCCTTCTCTTCGTGTTTGTGCCTGCAGCAACACTTCCACTGTGGTATCAAAAGCTCAGTTCATTACTTCTTAATTAATTTTGCCTTGAGAAGCTCTAAGTTCTCAGAGGACCTGCTGGATTTTCAGACCGTTGTCTACATAGCATTGGTTTGTACACAGCAGCCACAGCCAAATGACATTCAGATCAGGAATTCTTACCCATGTAATCCAATTTGATACAATGGCTGCAGCCTGCCAGCTCTCGGGAATCTGAAAGACCCTTAAATCTCACAACACAGATGATATCCTGCCTGGAGCTACTGACCTGGTAGGGATTTTCTCATCTCCCTATTCTCAGTGTGTATGTTTTTCAGTTGAAAAGGTGGGTATATAGGTTGTTTGGGTTGTTTTGGTTTATTTTTGTAAAAAAGATCATGATGAATAAGAAACTAGACTTATTTCTTACCCCCAGGAAATCTTGTTTGGAGGTTCTTGAGTTGGCCAAGATTAGTTTTCTCCACCAGGTTCCTGAAGATGTGCACGTTCATTTTCAAGATAAGAATCCTGCAATCATGATCTCCCACTGCAAATGATTCATTTCCCCTCTTGGCCCGGCTATGTGCGCACGTGTCTGAGGGTGGTGAGCCGGGGGCTGACCAGTGCCCTGGAACAAAGAAAGGAAAAGAAGGGAAAGGGGTGGAGGAGAATAATCTACCCAGTCTCCTGGGAAACATTTTTCACTGATCTAGGGCATTTTCACCTGAACAGTTTTTGTGACGAACGGAGCATAAAGGGGCCCAGGGTGTCTTGAACATCTGAGCACTCCCCAAACTCTACAAGATGGATTTGAAAGGAGAGCGTGAACCAAACTTGCAAATATCTCTCCAGGCTGGGCTGAGAGGGACATCTGCGTCTGCTGTCTAAGCCAGGAGAGACCAGGATGGTATAAACTTTCATTAGAAACCTTTGTGTTAAGCCTAGTTTGCACAAGCAGACCCTTTAACTATCAAAGGCAATAGTTCAAATCTACCTTCATGTGTATCCAAGCCTCCTTGCTGCAAGGCACAAAGTTAGATGGGTGTGTCTGATGGAGATGTGGATGAAAAAAAAAGTAGAAATGGGGAATGGGGAAGGCTTAAAATGAGGTTTTGAGGCAATATCAGCTTTCAGATTTCCTCTTGGAGAAAGCACACCGAGACAGGGGAAAAAAATTAGAAGGAAAAGAAATGCTGGCAAGTGGATGAGGGCAAGGCGTTGTGGACCCTGGGGAAATCCTTCTCCTTTCTTCAGGGTATCCTGTCCTTTTCTTCAGCAACACTTTCTATATGGCTCATCTCTCCTTTTCACAGATGCTGATTTGGGGTAGAACAGTGCATGAATATTTTGCTTCTCCTCTTCTCTGCTGGATATGGTGAGGGAGCTAAGCAAGAAAACTTCTTAAAGAGGAACCAGGTATGAATTATCCTCACAGCTCTTTCTTCTTGGATCCTGTCCACACTGGAGCCAGCAGAAGCAGATCTCAGGGCTAAGGTCCTGAGCCACATGCCTGCCCCTTCATGTTCCCAGAGCCACACTTAACAGCAGGCTTTAGTGATGAATGGATGGATGGCTCCACAAGGCTCACTTTGTCTCCTTTACATATTGTGGAGGCCAGGAGAGGTTAAAAATCAATCCCAGGTTTGGTCCATATGCTCTATCATCAAATGTTCCTCCTATGTCATACCAGCATCCATACTCAACACCAAGTAGCTAATAGTTGAGATAAGCATCCAGTTGATTTGAGAAAGCTGCAGCCCACCCTGGGTCAGAGAGAGCTGGTCATATTTCTTGCTGTCCTCAGCAAAGAGCCAAAACCTCAACCTTCTTGACATTGCAGCTGTAGATGTGCTAAGTCAGAGTGTACCTTTCAACTGTGGCCAGGGCTATGTTATGCCAACATAGTCATGGTAGTCCTCGAGAGAAGCTTAAAGTCTCTTCAGTTTTGATATTGAGGTTCATTCGATTTTGTCAGCTTTTTATTATCGAAAGACTTAACCCTAATGTGCCCCAGAAATGTCTTCATCCAAATGTTAAGGACCACACAGGGGCTGTGGAGCTTACACAGGAGAAGACAATGGGAAAGGAGGGTTTGGTTCTTACCTGAGATGCAGGAAAAAAGCTAGCCTGGTTTTCCATGGGGGAAAAAACACAGCACAAGACTGTGTCAAGGCCATAGTGGTACAGAGATGGCAAATTTGGCAGGTAAAACAGGGAGACCCTTGGCTACTCTGTGCGTCAGGATAGGACTATTTTTCTTGATACGCTGTGGGATCTCACAGCTACCAGTAATAAGATCATAAGCAGGTGCACAGCAAGGGCTGGAGCAGAGCTGTGTAGGAAATGAACTTGAGCAGGTGCTATAGGAGAGGAATCCACTTCCACTTGGTGTGCACAAACTGGTTGACTTTGTGCCTTCCCAGGCCAACTGCTTCCCCTCTGCACTGGGTACTCATGGAATAGGAAATGCTCCATGCTCTGGGAGCTTTGGAAGACGTTAGCCAAAATCTTGGCTGGGCAGGTGAGCAATGCTGCAGGCTAGTTTTAGCAGGAATGCCCTATACGTTTGAACCCACTCTCTTTTTCTGTGGAGAACTCCTGGCCATGGGGCTCTAGCTGTAGTCCGTGCGAGGCCTCCTGACAGCGAAAGCAAGTCACTTGTGAAAGACTTCCTAAGGGAAATGCTTACATCCACTGAGCTTTAGCATACTGGAAAATCTACAAAAAGGAAAGATTCTTGTCTAGCCCAGAGGATGGCCTGGATAAGATAAGAGATCTTGTCAGGATCTCTGAGTCTATCTGTTTTCTTACACCATGTTGCATCAAGCAAGGGTATAGCGGCCTTCTTCCAACCTCTACCTCCTCAATTCATCCAGGTAGAAACCCATCGAAGAGACTGAGCCCAGCCGCAGAGCTGAGAGCACAAGTGGACCTTCTCCCTCACCTTGTGCTTCTCTCCCAGTCCCTCTCCTTCTCTTGCCTCCCTGCCACCCCTTCCACCAGCTGTCACCAGGCACAGAATCACCCTTGGAGTACGTGCCTCCAACCACCCTGGCTCCAAGACATTTCAATGCCGAGCGCTCGGTGCTCTGGGATTACTGGAAGTAAGTTTCCAAGGAATTCATTTGTCATTACTTGCTAAATAAATGGAGTCTGATAAGAATCTGCATTCTGCTTCCATAAAACCCTATAGATGCTGTATCTAGTGTCAAAGTAGTTTCTCACAAGAACACACAAGTCAGTCATTCTTCTCCATAAAAGCCGGAAAAGACTGCCTGGATCAGCTGCTGTGGGTAGTGCTTGGGAGGGAGGCCTCTGCGCTTTCATTATCAGCAGTCGCCATGAAGTGTTGGACAGGGAGGGCTCAGCAGCACAGCAGGAAAAGGGTTTTATATCTGGAAATAATCTTGCAGAAGGCTCTCCTAGGGCTGAAATTCTTGGCAGGAGCCTTTCATCTGAATCCCCTGAGACAGCAAGGCAACAGGCTCTTGTCCTCTGGTAAAGCCTGACAAGTTTTACGTATTTTTGAAAAGCAAATAATTATATTTTTTTAAACTCCATATGACAGGAACCATAGAAATAATACATCTAGTTCCTTTTTATTATTAACATAGAGCAACATATTCCAGTAGTGGCATCTTGGGTGTTTTCTATAGGGACAGGTCTGGCTCACATCTTCAGAGCACCTGAAGACTGAATCTTTAGATGCCTAATAGCCACTGAAGTCAGTGTGATTTAGGTACCTAAAATAGCTTTTCAAATCAAGCCTGTGCTGCCTTGCATGTGGTAATACATATATCCTCACAAAATCTCTGTGAAACAGGACTGTAGTTCAAGGGTTGGGGTACAGGGACAGAGTAACTGATGGACACATTTTCTGAAGAGCCTGGAGTAAATCCCAGCAGTTTGAAAAGCCCACCCCTGCAATTTGTCCAAAGTCTGGGAGATAGTCTGGTGTAACACATCTGCAGCCTCTAAACTCAGACTTTACAGGGCCAAGCAGGCATCAATTAGAGCTCGTTAGCTCCAGTACTCTTTTAATTTTTCTATTATTACATACATTTTTTTCATTATAGAAACATCAGGCATTGGGTAGGGTGGGGAAGACTTTTGTACTTCAATACGTCTTCACAAAAGGACTAAAAAAATCCCATAGAACACCCAAGATAACATTGTCGTTGGTAATATTAGTAATGCACCCAAAATGGAAAACATTCTTGTTGTGAAACTCTCAGGTTGCTGTTTGTTTGTTCCTTATTAAGAGTTAATAAACAAAGCTGTTTGGGTTAATTTTGTCATGTGTACTGTGAGTTGCTAAGTAACGTGGCTCCACTCTGCCTGAAGTCTGTGTAGTGAGACAACTGAGAGAGGCATTAAAGTGCTATAAAATAAATGGGATGGATCATGTTATAATGTACCAGACCCTGGCTTGGCATTTGGAGCATGGATTTTTTTTTTTTCCCTTTCTTTTTTTTGGGTGTAGAAAAAACAAAGACACAGAGTCCACTTAACGTACGAAGGGCAACAAGCAGGTTATGCTTTTGGCAGATGGGATGATGTACAGCTCTTGCTGATGCCCACAGATCTCTGCCTGTTGCTGAAATCATTACTGGGCTGGGGATGATGTGAAGAAGAAGGGCAGACACCAAAGGACCAAGAAGGGCGGTGAAGAAATTGTCTTGGTTGTCACAAGATCTGGAAGGTTTATATACAAGATTTTTGATGAGCAACAGGCAGAGGGCTTGATGTTTCTTGAAGGTCCTGCATGGTGGCCCATCAAAGCAGGGAAAGCAGACCACATGCTCTGTATGTATGTGGGGCTACAGGGGCTACAGTCCTGCTAGATATCCCTGCTGCGTTCCAGAGAAAAGCTTCTCTGGGATGTCTTTTATTTCCTAGAAGGGCCAGGCAGGCCAAGTTGGACACAATTTCAGGAGCAGGGCTGAAAGAAAGGGAGAAACAGGACTGAATGGTGACCATGCAAGATGGTCAGAGCAGAAACCTGTCTGTCTTTGAGGGATGGGGGAAAGGCAATGATTTTGCTGCAGCTTTCAGACAAATGGGTTTCTCTGTCATATGAATGTAAATTGAGAATTATTTTCTGCAGAAAAATACAAAAGAAGGTACTGTGTGTAAAGTCTGATTTCATACTGAAAACAACCAGCAGAGAACAAGACACTGTTTTTATAGCAATAGAGACAGAGCATGTTGATGGGCTGGGAATTACCAGAGAACACTCTTAAAGGTTTTATCAGATCTCTTTTTGTTTTTTTTTTTAATCCAGTTTGCAGGCATTGTTCAGTTTTTGAAGAAAACCTAATCTAGATATGAGAAATTCAATCTCTTGAAGAGGTGTAAAGCAGCAGCATAGTTTGTTTCTGCCTCAGTCTCCTCTGAGGACAGGTTGCTCTCAAGAAAGAGGTGTTTGTGTTTGGGCTGTGGATCTTAAAGGAAGAATCACATACATGTTACTTCAGACCATTTCTGTTCTAGGACTGCACATGCAGTCTGAATAAAGAAAATAATTCCAGAAAAGTCTTACGCTGGTCCATTTGTAGTGAGGCACAAGTTTTCAGGGTATGTCACAGATATCAGAATTATTACTTTGGTGAAAGGACTAGTGTTTTCAGAATACATTTTTTCAAATGAAAAATTCCCTTTGAATTAGGTAACTTTAAATGGCATCCATTATGCTGCAAACCAAGCAGGGGTTAGGGGAGAGGGGACAGAAACAAAATCCAGGAATACCAATCAGTTAAGGCAGATGATGGAGGAATGTAAGCAGTGCAAGCTTCAAACTTTGAGGGCTTCCCAGATTTCTCAGGGCTGTCAGTATGTAAAAAACCCATTCCAAATCTTTATGGTTTTTTATGAACTATGAGTGGTAACTGCTGGATTTAGGAATCAAATGACCTCTTCCATAACATAACTAAAACTATTTCCTTCCAGTAGCCAGCCAGACATCCTCCAAGCATCTGCAGACAAGACAAGAGAGAGCTCCTAGCACCATCTGGGGTTATAGCTAAAAGCACCAGGTTGGCACTTCCCAAGATTCTACCAAGAATGCTTTAAGGGATACATGGAGTTAATTTATGCCTTCTGCAAGCAGAAATTGGGCAGGATGCATTTCATACAGCTTACGTGTAGGACACATATGGATCATGCATATGCAACCTATTTTATTTTGCCTGCAGTGCCTGACATAGTACTGTCTGACAATGAATCATAGAGATTCAAACAGCTCAGTGTGCCGCAGATTTAGACATGTAAGTGCCATTTCCTATTGTCCCCAGTCCAAGGGGTTGGTAGAACATCATCTTAAAATAATAGGGCTGCTATTAATAAAGCCGTCGGTGTCTGCATTCAGCACTGCTACGTGACTATACACATCCGTGAGGCAGAGGTTCTCATCTGCTGACACAGACAGCTAAACCCAGCCGTGCCAGGGCTGCTAGCAGACTTCTCAGTCTCACTGGAGACCCTGTAGAAGTACTGAGACGATTAAGACAGAACAATAAGACTAATGCAAACCAGGACCTGACACTGCTTCTTAGAAACTCTGTTGTGTGCATTTCTGGAAGGCAGGATAAGTCATTGGCACTATGTCAACTGGTCGCCTTATTTGTGATGACGTTTACTGTGCCAAACGGATGCCTGCTCCAGGGACTACACAGACACCTTCAGATCTCAGGAGGAGGGGAGATGGAGGACACCTATTTTGAACAGGAGTGTCTTGGGAAACCATCAATCACAGCAAGTTGAGACACTGGGGTGTCAGGGCATGGACAGCAGACCTGCCATCTCCTGACAGGAGGAGGAAGTGTGAGTGACAAAATGCAGCGCAGCCACAGGGTTATTTAAATGCTCTCAGTCAGCTGAAGGTGTCTGGTGGATTATAGATACTTGTGATTGCACATTGTATATTTTAAAATTAATTACCTTCTGACCTGGATGGGAACTTCCCCAGACAGACCACAGCTATGGAAGTTATGAGTAGTTGCTGGATCAGCCAGCAGGAACTGGATAAAAAGCCTTGATGAGAACCTGAGGTCCAGGTTCATTTCCCCTGGCTGTTAGGACTTAATTGAAGTGCCTAATCACCACGGCTTCCTCCAAAGAGAGGTATTGGGAGACACCTAATCACCACCTCAGTTGTGCTTTGGGGATGTCTGTTTCCTTCTGGCCTACCTTTTGGTTCTTGACATTGTGGGGAATGAATCCAGGACTGAGCAGCACCTGAGACTGCACCAGGAAGGTTCCTCTCCTCCTCCTCTGGGAACATGGTCTCTTCCCTGGCAGTTGTCTTCTGCAGCTTTTCTACCCATCTTCACTTTCACTGCATACTAACCATGCTCTTTTCTGGAACTCCTTGACACCCTATCTCCCTCCTAAAATGCTGACTCAGGAATGCTAACACCAAGCCTTTGAAATGCTGATATTTCCCACATCACCCATCACAGAGGAAGTCAGTAGCTGCCATATACCTCTGATTATTTGCTTCCCAAGACAAATAACCAATGTGTTGGTTTGCTTGTCCATCCTGTCATCATCTTTGCTTCTCACTGCAAATGATCACACCCATCTGGTGAAGGTAGGTCAGATAGGCAAAAGCCCATTTAAATTAGGGCTCAAATGATATGTTAAGTGACATGTAGACCTCTCAAGGTTCCTTCTGAGAACAACTGAATTTCAGTTCATTGAGAGAGAAGTTTCCTTCTGAGCAAATGAGAGAGAATTGAATGGGGCTGTGCTCTGCTACATGGTGCTGAGGTTGGTATGGCAACAAAGGTTCTAAAAATGGTGAAACGCAAATGATATTCTCCTGCTATATAAATAGCAGTGTCAAGTTGTTATGGAAACTGTCAAGTAAACTGGGTTAAGAAGGGCTACTTTTTCAGCTCTTTTTTGCCAAGGCTGTCTGAAACAGTTTATACCAGCACAGTACAAGATTGAGGACCTATGAAAACCAGGCCATGCATTGATTAGAGAGTCTCTACAAATGAGGTGGGATGGCATTAAAGCTGCTGTCCTCTTGAGAGGCTGGGGCTTTGCATGAAGTGCTGTACCTGCTCCACTCACGTGATACACTGGTGGAAGTTATGAAGTGGTCTCACATGAATCCCCTCCAGAGGACCTGGGGCATGGTGCTCTGTGGAGACACTGTTGTGTCCATAGATTTTTTGCTGAAAGCCCAGAACAAACACTCAGGTAGGACAACACCAGGTGGAACTGCAGTCACAGCTGTGCATACAGTAAAGCACTTTTGGGGCAGGCAGGTGGAAGAAGCTTCCATTCAGCTTAAAAGTAAAATTCAGTGGGTTTTGAAACCAATGTACCAGCTGTGAATTGAATGGTGCATCATGTGTCCTTTGATGGGAATATAAAAAAGATGAAAATCAAAGCAAAAATGTTGAATTGCACCTTGGTCACCAGTCTTTTGTCTTAAAGATATTCCAAAACTAGATAGACCCAAAACATTCAAATCCTCTCTGAAGGATCCTTATATTCTTCATCCGACAGATTGCTTTGACATCTTGTTTTCAACCCCAGTTGCTTTTGTGAGGTGCACAAAGGCATCACTTAAATTAACCTCTCCTTGTGAGATGCCCACTGTGTTGTATTGTCAGACGAGTGATTTTGAGATAATGCACTTGTTCTTGATTCATTTTAGGTCCTTAGGAATTTTCCACTAATGAAATGCAACTTGATCTCTTTGAAAGATATCAGGCAGGTAAATTAAGCACTCACCCTATTAATGCTGTCCTGTTATTGTCACTGCATCTGTCCAACAACATAATTCAAGCAATATAACTGTTTATGGTATGCACAGCCTTCTTATCTTTGTTTCCACTGATACAGTTATCTGGCACCTATCCCTCTCAACACAATCAAGATTAGAGTCAGAGAGAAGGAGGCTGTTGAAAGGTTTTCCTTTCATATTTCCAAAGACACGATAGCAAAGAGAATTTTAAAAGGGTATTACTGTGTTGATGTACAGTGGGTATTCAATACCTATAAAAAGCTCTCTGTCATACGTTCAATTCACCTTTCTAGAGCTTAGCAGTCCGCATGCAGAGTTATGCCACAAGGGGTTAGTGGAATGTACTTTGTTCCTGTGAATAGTTAGCTTTTAATAATGAGCATTCAAAAGTATGCAGAAGTGAACAGGATGTTAAGACTGAGAAATCCTTTTCCTCTGCAACTGTGCAAAAAAGAAAATAAAAAAATTTAAAAATTCATGCATGCAGAGGAGAGAAAGTAAAACACAGTGAGTTGGTTTTGTGTCAGCAACAAAAAAAGGGCCAATAAAAGGACAAGAAAAGTTCCTCTTTCTCTCTGGGAGAAAATGTTTGCCTTTACCCTTTCAGTGAAGAAAAATGGACGTTTGCTTGGCAAAAGAATAGTGTGTGTGAACAATAGGGAAAGGCTGAGACTCAGGGGTCAAACGGTAAAAACTGTGACCTGCAAATCATTTCGGAAAGCTGAATAAGTAGCATGATGCTTATGCTGGGATGAAGCTCCTGCAGAAAAGGACCTGACCCAGCTCCAGGCCAGGAGGACAGTACTGCAGGGTGGGTCAGGGGAGGGCTAAGACTCCTCCAGCTTGGTGCTTGCTTGTGAAGCAAGAGATATTGTTCATGTCACACTCCAGTACAATGTGGCCAGCAGGGGAAGCCACAGTCAGGAGCACAGAGGACACTCTGTGTCCAGATAAGGGGTGCAAGCATGGCTGTCAGTCCCTTTGCACCCCAGGTATCCATCTGTCTCAGCCAGTTCCATTGTAAAGTCCCCAGATGGTGGGTTGTTTCTGCATTGGGCCATGTTTCTGGTAGCGATCTCTGAGCCCTATATTATATAAATATATGAATAAGTAATGAAGAGTGATAAGGAAGAGGATGAGATGCTGTGGAGATGGACAGCAGTAAAAAGACTTGAGATAGATTTGTAATGCAAAAAATTTCTACTGAGTGGTAAACCTTTCAGGAGGGAGGAGGAGAAGATAAAACAGGAGAATGAATAAAGTACAGAGCTGAGAGAAGGAAAGGCTCCTTGTAACTGGCTCCCAGCCAAGAAGATGTTCAAACAAAGGAAGAGAGTGATGTCCAGTCATGGGGGGAGCAGTGCAAGGTGTTTCAGCATGCACTTTATATGACAGAATTTGGGATCTAAAGAAACCCACAGAGGAAGTATCATGCTCTTCATTTGTTGGAAAATGCGATGTCTGTCCCCCTTGGATGGCTACGGCCCTGTCAGGGAGGAGGGTAACTAACTCTTGTGTCTGTACCACGTCTGAGAGGTTTATAGCCACCCCAGTAGGTATTTCAGGGGCTAGTGGCTGTCCCCCTGTCTCCTAGAGCAGGGTTCCTTTGCCTCTCTGATGGCTTGTGCACAACAGTCTTGTGGGACAGGAGCAGAGCTATGTCAAAAGGCCCACACGAAATAGTGCGCTCATGTTTCTCGCCTTTCTGCTGATTTGATAAAGGGGCTAGGACAACATTGGATGCAACGCTTTTTTGAAGGCATGATTATGTCTAAGCCACTGTACAACTTCCTATTTATCTACACTACTTTTCTATGCTGAGCTCCATGTGGGATTGTGCGTGCAGGTAATACATGGCACGAGAAATGCTGGGGTTTTAGCAGTTATAGTAAGATTTCAGAATGGGAACTGGAGCTGGATGGTCTTATGCTCCTGAAACCTGATAAAACAAGACTGATTCTCTGGTGCTTTGAATTGGGGATCTGCTTTCAGGGGTAAGCCATGATGAATATAGGTAGTATCTGCAGGATTACGTCCAAAAGATGGGCACTTAGAAACTCTGTATAGCAAGGTTACAAATACCTGTTTTGAAGGAGTCTCACAGCCTGAGACATTCCTGACTATGAAAAATGGGGAAGACCATTAGAATTGGTGACACGCCTCCAAATGAGGCCAACTAAGTGCAAATCAGAAACAGAACTACTGAACTGAACCAAACATTAATGTTTCCTGTGTTTTTCCATGTCATTTTAAGGGACACCTTGGTGGCAGAGGAACTTGGTGACAATTTCTCAGAAGTCATATAGCTCTTAAACAGCTCCTGGGAAAAATAAACAAACAAAACAGGCCCTGCATCTCAGGGCACTGTGCAGTGATTTTCCAGTCCTTTCCAGTTGCTTCACATTGCGTGGGCTGAGCAGTTATTGGGAGCTCTTACGTTTTAATGCCAAGTTTCAGAAAGATCTTTCTCGATGCCTACTCCACCTTTGTTTCCTCTTTTCTTTGTGGTTTGGGTCCACCCAGACTCAGAAGCCAAAGAAGAGTGGATGGGCTGATTCACTAGACTTTGCACTTGAACGGCTTCAGACATTTTTTCATTCATTCCAGTCCTCCTTGGAGGCATTCATAACATTTTTGCTATTTTTTTTTTCCACAGCCTTACATGTATATACATTGCATTATCAGATAGGGTAATAATAAGCATTAAAGAAGGAGTGTGCTTGTTCACGTCTTCTAGGTGATGTAAGACAGAAATGTAGCTCTCAGCTAAGCTTGTTGTAGCTCTGCAGCCACTCAGAGACTGCCCACGGCAACATCCCTCCTGCTCTCTGAGCTCTATCCATTTCTTAATTTCATGTTCTTCCTGGTATCATTGTTTCTCCCTGAAATCAGGATGCATGTCCCAGTTTCCTGCTGCTTTTATTCCCACTCAGCCTGTCTCATTTTAGCATTTTATTTCTGAACCAAAGCTGTTATTTTGTATATTCTCAAGCATGCTTTGTGCTCATCCCTGGAAATGTGGTCTACTATCCCATAAACCCAGGGAAAGTTGGCCCTAGAGCACAGACCCATGATCCTCGCTGTTTTCTTGCATGGTGGGAGTGAAAAATTCCTTATCAAGTCCTCCCAAGAGATACAGTACCTTTCAGAAATCTCCTCCCCTTTTTTCTTTTTTTCCAACAGTGGAAATGCTTTACATACTTTGCAGATGTGTAAGGCTGTTACGTAAAGCATCACATGAAGGCAAGGGCTCTTGCAAATAATAAAACTGCAGACTAGTTGAAACCGGCCCCCTTATTTCATTTTCCTTAACAAAATGTAAATCTACACCCACACAAACTATGCATGCTTGGGGCAAAACAGTATTCCACGTTCTGCGGTGGGGAGCGACCCAGCCTCATCGAGGGGCAGCTGCCTCACCACGCTCCTTCTCCACTGAGCTTGTGCTTCGTTTCCACACCAGATTTGATCAGTCTGGGCATTTGGCACAGGTGCTGGCAGAGGCATCGAGGTGAGGAAGCGGCTTGCCCATCCATAACTCACTGGGCAGGCTTCCTCAAGGCTCTGCCCACCCCCATGGGATTTGCAGATGTGGGCTGGAAAGCACTCAGCCTGTTTTCCTTCAAGAACTCTCTCACATGTCCAGGCAAACTTCCCTCTGGATGCCCTAGTGCTGACATGGGCACAACTGCAAGGGACAGAAGAGGGGCCTCTGTCCAGATGACATGAAACCTGGACCACCTCCATTTCAGCATCCTGGATCTCATGCTCTTTTCCCTCCAGTTCTCACTGGAGTTGTCCCACTTTCACACTAGCTTTCTTTTCCATTGCCCCTTGGTCTGGTTTAAAAATAGACTATGACAATAACCCTACCTCCCACTATCCCCTCCAAAAAAAGAAAAGTTCTAGCAATGTAGGAGCAACTCATCTGTGGGCATTTCAAAAACACAGACAGAGAAGTAACCAAGTCAGAGGGCAACCTGCAGGGTAAGACCATCTCTCAATACAATATCCTAGGAAACTGTTTAACATCACTAGCTTCAATCAAATTAATTGTCTATTATTCAATTAAAAATAAGGAAGTAATAAGACAAAACCTTATTTAATTTCTTTCTGTCATCAGCCTATGTAAGCTGCAGTCTAATGAACCTGATGGGTTGTCTTCACATGAATAAAGAATTTTTCCTCAGGCCACCTACTCCAGTCATCACTGGGGGATGGGGAAATCTCAGCTCCATTAACAAAGGAGAAGTCCAAAGATGCTGCTCTGCAGATGAGACAGGACTATTCCCCATTGCTATTAAAGTGCCTTAACTGGAAATGGCACATTTGGGCTTGCAGAGGGACAACATACCCCATTTTCTAATAGCAATGACTTATTTTTCTCACGTATCTTTTGTGACAATACATTTCTCCTCTTCTTCCCAGAGGTGACCTGTCTTATATGCAGTAGTTTCGTAATTCACTGTCAGGTCCCAGGAACTGCAGTGTGGACAAAGACACATGCTCATGTAGAAATCCTTTCACTGAGCACTGGTAGATTGGCTCAAACCTGGTCTCCAGGAAAACTGCACAGAAATCCTGAGCCTCGCACTCTGTGAAGAGCCTGGTCGGGGAGCATAGGCTGCCTTCAAGCTACTCTTCTCCCACCTCTGGACACCAATTCAAGGCCAGGCTTAGTTTCCCTGAAATTATACTCCTTGAGCCAATGTTAGAAAGCCTCATCTGCATGATTTTGTCCCACATAATCATCAGCCAGGTCCCTTTCTCCAGCAGAGATAAAGAACATAATTTAAACTGCACCTATACATAACGTTTCTGGTCCACTTGGAGAAGATGAATTTCAACAAATGGTCAGTTAAATTAGACTTGAAAAGGTATAGCCAGTGGGAACAGGGAAGATAAAGAAAGGCTTTAGTGGAGATGGTACACCAGGGAATCCCAGCTAATTCAGGTGCTAATGGAGCTGGTGGTGGCTGATGCACTATTTTAACTCCACTGCAGCTCAGAAATAGGTGGCCAAAGGTCACCAGTTCCAAGAGTCTCTCCTCCATTTTGGTCTCACTTCTGAGTCTGACCTCCATTTTTGCATATTCAGTGAACTTGCACACACACATATTTCATTACCTGCTCAGTGTGAGTGCCATTTCCCCATGCTTGAAACCTCCTGTCAGTCACATGGACCATTCTGCAGCAGTCACTCTAGTTTCTGGAGGCTAAGTGATCCTAAATCCTTCACAATGCTAGAACCTTCAGCATTAATGGACCCCTGACATGACAGCCCCAGCCTTCATGGAGATCCATCCTCTCTTCTACCTTCGTTAGCCTTAGATAATGTTACTGATCAGCAGCGGCTCGTGTGACACTGGCTCCTTTGTGTGGCTGTGAGGCTTTTGTGCATCAGCCAAAATGCAATGCTAAACCAATCGGGATAATAAACACCCGACTGCTAACCTTCCGCTTCCAAACAGGGGGTGTGTAAAACTGCCTAAGTTATCGGAAGTGTCTGTTTGCAGCTGGGTAAGTCAGTGGCAAGGTGCGCTCATCCTGGGGGCAGTTGTCCTGGTCTGCTGGTCGTACAGCACTGAACACTGGGCTCTGGGAGCTGTGGATGGTGAAGCCCCACTTGCCAGCCAGAAGCGAGTGGATGGTGAGAGCTGGTCACTGAGGTACTTGTGCTTCCTAGACCTTCACCATCCCCTGTTCTGACCCTGTCTGGCACAAGCAGCAAGAACCCACATTTTCAGCAGGATATTGTGGAAAGGGGAAACAGGAGCTGTGGTGACTCAGAGACTCCATTTTTCCAGTCAAGATGTTCTGGTGGGATTCAAAAGCTCGTTTCCCTTGGCAGAAGTCTCCTCCAGCACTGTGACTCCCAGAAGGGTACGTCCTGGAGCCTGGGAAGTTCTTCTGCTGGGACCTTCAAGATGAACCTGGCCTGATGCAGTTAGAGCTGTAGGAGAGACTGGGCTTTTCTTGTCACTCACCCAAAAATAAAACAGAAATAAGAGAAAACAAACCAAAAAATGGAGGCGTGGAGAAGTTGCCTGTGAGGCCAGGATCCAAGTCTGAGGAGAGAGGTCAGAGGATTCCCTGTGAAGCAATCAGAAGCTAAGGGAGCAGATGATAAATTGGCCAATGTTCCCTTAAGTCAGCATGTCCCTTTGCCCAGCTGCCAGGCAGCTCTCTGGCAGTTGAAGCACTGTGCAAATAAAGATAACGTGGCATGACATCCTGTTCGGAAGCTCGCTAATTGGTTGAGAAGCAATCAGGATGAAGCACTGTGAGTGGATTTTGGTGTTGGAAATGCCATCAGCAAAGGCAGCCAGCACTGTGGGCGGGGGGCATCTCCCCATGCCCAGGGTGCAGGGCTTCTAGCGGCTGCTCTTGGGGCAGACAAATCCCAGCTCACACCTCAACCTTCCCAGGTGTTTGGTGTGTGGCTGAGGGGAGGCTCAGGCACACTGCTGGGCTTGGGGTCACTGCAGGAGGTGAAGGGACACCTTTGGGTGAAGAACACCTCCACTTTCAGAGATTCTGGCTCTACAGGGACAAACCCCATGCCCTGCAGCTGTTATTATGGATGGTGATGGCTGTGGCTGGGTCTACAGACTTCTCTGCACCTCTACCACCATGTACTGTGTCTCTTTTCTAAAGCAGTAAGGTCCCAATTTAGAAACAAGGCTATTTTTCATGGAAAGAGATGTTTCGTCACAAGCTCAGCAATCTTGGTCTTTTCTGGCAGCTACTCTGAGGTGTAACTGGCAGGTTCCTCTGCGTGGTAGCATCCTGCTTTCACTGGGACAGAATCACAGGCCTGCCATGGTCTGCAGGCCATTAGCAGTTTGCAGTCAGCTAGGGCAGCTGACACAAGTTGGCTACAGGTGTAGCCCAGACCATAAACATCATGCTCAGCATAAAGGGGTAAGTTTGCTGAGAGGGTTTCTTGGTGGAGTCCCCTGCATGGGCTCCTTCTGACCCTGCTTGTCTTCCTGCTCCTGAGGACTGCCTTCCTGTTTGTTGGGACCATTGTGCATTTGCTGGGCTGAGTATGATTTTGTTTACTTTATACTGAGGTTGGCATTAGTTTTGATGTTTCATTAAATATATTTTCATTTCAACTCATGGGTCCTCTCCTTTTCCTGATTCCTCTTCCCTGCTGGGGAGGGGTCACTGGGTGATGTAGCAGCTACTATAGTTCAGCCCCAGATATCTGCTAAACGTAGACAGGTGGTCAATGGAAACCCTGGTTTTTAAGTTGCACATCTGAGAAATTATAGCCCCAGCTTTTAACCAACAGGCAATGGTGTTTAAAGCTATCTGTCAAGAACTGCAACTCCAAATGCCTTGTGCCCTGGGCAACTCCAGTTATTGTACCCAACTGCAACACTAGCTCTTGGCTGAGTCCAACCCCTGAATTGTGGCCCACCAAAGCAGTAAAGCAAGATTTAGACTGCATAATGCCAGTTCATGTCTGCTTGTTGCTAGTTTGGTGTGACTGTGACTGCCTCTTCTAGCAATCACCTGACTGCTGTAATTTTGGTCTAAAGCATGTGAGTCCAGTTGTCTTCTCTGAATATTGCAAATTTTAACTTATTTTTCCCTGTACAGCCTAGAAAAGCAGATTCTTGACTGGGTATGACTTGACACCTTTCTGGATAACATGACTACTTGTCTCTTGGTTTGCCCAATGGGAAATGTATATTACCAGTAAGCTAGCATGACATATCAAATTCTGCTCCCTGAATAGAGCATATTAAAATGCCAATTTTACATCCCAAATTATATTTCATTATGCAGTCAGTTATAACTTTGACAGTAGCGGTGCATTTCATATGCAAAGTAAAACAGACTTTTTTGCTAATTTGCTGAAAAAATATTATGGTATATCTAGGACATAATGTTTCTACAGTGAAAAGAACAGCAGCATCAGGGATGTAGTCTGTGATCTTTGTTTTGGGTGCCGTTCATAACTGTGCACTCGAAGTGACAGACATTTCTGCTGCTAAGAACCATCCTATTTTGTGACTTTTTGTTTAGTTTTAAGAATTTATACACAACTCTGTAAAGTATTTGCTTATCTATCTAACATGCAGTTGGACTAGGTGATTGTTGTAGGTCCCCTCCAGATGAACTACTCTATTCTACAAAAATGATGTGCTGATTGAATAGGTTATTTGTATAGAATATGACACATTTTAATTTTTTCTTCCAAATGGCAATTAAAATTCCTAAGTATTTCTTAAAAGAAAGACAAGAAAAGGTGAACCTAGAGTTATAGTTTACTTTAAGCCATATTGAAAATCTTTTTGCCTGTAGAGGTGAATGTGGGGTTTAGGACAGGGCAGAGACCATTTCTTTTAATGTACATTGGCAAATATGAGAGACTGCATTAACTTTAGTTTCTTGAGCCAGTCTCATGGCCTATGTTGTTTAATCCCCTAGGGAGGGAGGGGTATAAGGTGTCACTCTTGGTATGGGCAGTAGCAGAACAAGCTGTGGCAGCAGGGAAGTGACATCTAATTGCCACGTACTTTATGATGTTGGTTTCTGTGTACCAATCAGCACAGCTGGAATTGGGTATAACCTGTATCCAGATGCAGCAAATGGTACTTCCTGCTGTTCTCAGGGACAAAATCAGGAGCCAGGTTGTGCTTCAGGTTCCTCACAGACTTTTGCTTTTAATACTGCTGTCTAGACCCTGTTGTTATGCAGGACTGCCTACAGTTCTTCCTGAAATGGGTTTCCTATGTCATCTGTCTCTATGCATTTGTCCATAGCTTGGCCTGAAGGCACTCCAGTGTGAGCTCATGTGCCTGTTTGAGTGTCCACCAAGCAGTTAATTCATAGAAACATACAAGGTTTTGGGTTGGAAGGGACCTTTAAAGTTTATAGATTCCAACCCCCTTGCAGTCAGCAGGGACATCTTTAAGTAGATCAGTTTGCTTAGAGCCCTGTCCAACTTGACCGTGAATGTTGCCAGGGATTGTGCTTCTACCACCTCTCTGGGCAACCTGTTCCACTGTTTCACCATCCTCATTGTAAAAAGAAAATAAAATAGATTTCCTCCTTCTATCTAGTCTAAATCTCCATTTAGTTTAAAACAAACACCCCTTGTCCTGTTACAACAGGCCCTACTAAAAAGACTGTCCCCGTCTTTCTTACAGTCCCCCTTTAAGTACTGAAAGGCCACAATAACGTCTCCCTGGAGCCTTCTCTTCTCAAGGCTGAACAACCTCAACTATCTCAGCCTTTCTTCCCAGGAGTTGTTCCATCCCTCTGGATCTGCTCCAACAGGTTCCCGTCTTCCTTGTGCTATTACATGTCCCAGATATCTCCTGCTCCTGGCTTTTAGGCAGCCTTTGGATACTGATTAGTACAGCAGCAGAGATCAAAGACGTGTTTAAGAAGTGGTGTTATATCGATCTATTAGCTGATAAGGATGGTGTGTGGTGTGCAGGGGGCACCAGGTATATGGCAAGACTCTGAGGATACTGAAACTCCAGACTCTGTGTGCCCATGGCTCCCTCTCCCTGGGCACCAGTGCCCTATTGGCAGCACCGCATTTATTTTGGCTGGCGTCAGGCCAGCAAAGCACGATAAGATATAATTAGCCATTAAGTTGCAACCTTTTATCTTGGTAAACGACAGTTACTTCCTCGTAGGCTACCTATGTTGACAAGGAGCGTTCAGGACAAGCCGAACAAATCTGTTTACTTTGATCCCGAATTAAAACCCGGGAGAAGCTTCCCAGTCCTTAGGCGAGGCAGGGTGGCAGAGACTGCCGAGAGTTTCGGCTCGGCAGCCCCTGGGAGGCTCCAGCGGGAAGCTTTGCCGGAGACGGGTCCGCAGCCCGGCCGCCTGCCTTGGCCGAGGCCACCCAGCAGCAGAGGGCAGCAGCTCCACGTGATGCTTCCTCCACTGCAGCCGACGTCTTTTCGTCTCACGGCATCTTTTCCTACAGGGTTTTTTTGTTTTGTTGGGTTTGTTGTTTTTTTGGTTTTCTGGTTTTTTGCTTTTTTTTTTTTTTTTTTTGCGGCTTCAGGTAGCCATGAATGCTGTTAACATCAATCATGCCTTTTAAAATAAATCGGAATGTCCTCTGCCCGAAAGGAGGGGTTCTTGCCTGGACCCCCAGCCTCTCGCAAGGCACCTACGGGCAGCTGACTCACTGCTGGGGGTGACCCGGTGCTTCCCCATCAGCCCGGTGGTGCGGGAGAATCAAGGCACCGTGTGGGATGTCTGGGGTGGAACAAGGATCCTGGGAACTAAGACTGAAGAATTGGACTGGCTGTCAGCTCTCATTAAGCTCTCCTTTGCAATGGATTTGGATCCTGCATGAGAGGCCAGCAGGTTGTCTGCACAGTGCAAGGAAGGCTTCCAGTAAAACCTACATGGTGGCCGTAAGTCCTTGGCCAGTGCTGGATTCTGTGGAGTCCTGCATGTTAGTCTTTGGGATTAAAACCAATTCCTGTTCTATTCAAGGGTAATTTCTGATCTAGTTCAGAGCACTCAGACCTTGCCTTGGCAACATAAACACCCACGCCTCCGCCCGCTTCCCCCCCCCCCCCCCCCCCCCCCACACCCCCCCACCCCCCCTCCCCCCCCCCCTCCTCCTCGCCCCATCAGCTCGGCAGCAACAAACGCCCTAGCCGCTCACCCTCCACCCCACAG
>WTSP01023417.1:0-26694 GCA_025331215.1 Actenoides lindsayi | reverse complement strand
TAGAGTGACTTTAAAGCCAAAGACACTTGGGACACAGCCTCATCTAGAAAAATAGAGGCACAAAAATTTGATGTCCTCTATCAACCTCAAAAGCTTCTTCAGAGGCTCAGAAACCCCAGCAAAGAGAAGGGAAATAAATCATGGAAGCCTGTGATGAACCCCACCCTGAAAATACCAGTGTATATACTGTTAGGGCAGAGGGTAATAAAACCAATGCACATGCAGCAACATGGCAGATGGGTGCTCACAGCCACATTTTACACAATCCAGTGCAGGTATGCGAGTTATTGCCTAGTGCCCTCCTTCCTCTCTGAGACGCAGTCAAAGAGCTGCACAAACATGTTGAGAGAGCTGCGGGTTATATCTTTACCTGCTTTGGCAAGCTCAGCTCAGCCATTAGCTGGGTGAAAGCTCTGCCCCACAGCAGGTTCTGGGAGCTACAGCTGGCCCAGGTAGTGCCCAGTCTGTGTGTGCTGGTGTGTAGGCTTGTTTCTCAATGCAGCTCTGTGAGCTGTAGCTCACCCCTACCCCTCCTTGATTCCTACAAGGCCACGGTGCAGGGAGACTGCTGGCTGCCACTTTGTGCAGGAGAAAGAGTCATGAATAGGGACGGGAGCCTGCAGCATGTTTCCTTTGCCTCTGTGGTGTCTTGTTGCTCTCCAGACTCAGGCAGACCCCCAGGAGGACTGGCACTTGTTAATCCCCTCTGTTTCCCGTGGGTTTGCAGAAGTCATGGGCTATACTTGCTTCAGCCTCCCAAGAGTCTGGCTTTTCTGTGTCTGCAAGTGTGTTTAGTGTGTGCCCTGCTGCTCATCTGCACACTGAACCTATAACCTTGTACCAGACCTTGGTCTTTCCTGCCTGCTGCCATCCCAGGGAGCAAACACAACAGGAAGGAGAAGGCCATCATGCTGGAGTGCTTCCTTCTTGCTGCTGCAGGGGAACACCCAGCATCAGCCCCATCCCAGTGACAAACTTCATTGCACTGCAATCCCCTCTGCGGGCCAGTCTGTACGCTTTGCATCCAGACTTTCTGACAGCAGTCACTTGCACCACATACAGAAGTTCAGTATTTATTTTTAACTTAAAGGGTGTCACCCAGGGTAGGGTTTCATACGGAGACCCTTGGAGCATTCAGGTCGGATCAGATTTTTAAAGATGTTAGCACATTATAAATCAGTACATTCCCTGTCTCTTTTCTTCACTTCTGTTGAAAGAGAAGGTCCATCCAAAACCTTGAGGTTCCTGATGCAGTTTAGGTACCATTGGGATTTGTCAAAAGGCTTTTCTTTGCAGTGTCTAAATTGCCAGAAGTAAATGGCTTCCTGTGAGTCTGAGTGTCTCAAGGGGTTTCTTGTTCATTTCTTGGGTCCTGGCACAAACAATACTTAGCTCTGAACACCTAACATTGAACCTACTATAATCAATAGAAAGATTTAGTATCACCCTAGGCAATCTTTTCTTTCTTTACAGGAGAAAGTCACAACTCTGCCCAGTCCCAGAGCACCACTAGGGTGAAGTGGTGTGATTGAGGGTATGCAGCAGCTCAGTGGCAGAGACTTCAGTTCCCTTGTGCCACACTGGGAGTGCTGATGTGCAGAAAACAGTCCCCAAATAGGTCACCACCGATGCCACAAGAATATTTCAGCACCTTGTGCCTGAAGGAGAGACAGAGTCTTATGCAGAAGAGGATGAAGAATCAAAGCATGAAATGAGAATAAAGCAGGAAGATTGCTGGGGGGCCCAGAAACAACTAGAGCTGAGACCTGTCTCTTGATCTCTGATCAGAGAGTTGGAGACTTGAATCTCCCTGACATTGAAGCAGCCTGCGACACGAACCTGCAGCAAAGCCATCTGGATTTCCAGTCTTATGATGATGACTTCGAGGACAGTCTTGGGCAAGAAAGCCAGCAGTTGTAGCTGCTACCAGCACTTGCCAGACGTGGAGAAGATACTGATCATGAAGATTTGGAATTAACTGTCTGTTAATAATCCCCAGGCACTACCTGTTGCTTGCTCTGTAGATGGCAGCACAAGGAAACCAACTAACTTCATGAACTCAGTGCAAAGCAAGTACATATAGGTCTGTCATTAACAGGGTCAGTGGAGGGGGTTGTTTCACCCAAGACTTGAAACACTTTCAATTTTTAACAGCAATGGGTTAGGAAAATAAGAAAGAAGCCATGACTGCAAACAAACAGTAAAAGGAACTTGAAAAGCAGGAAAGGTCCTATGTCATGTAAAGATAGCCTTCAGCTCATAAAAACCCCCATGGTTACCACATAACTTCAGATCAAGAGAAGAAAGCCACCTGAATAGATTTATTAAGAGTCTGTGTTCTTTTGGGCACAAGCCTGAGCTTTATTCTGTGTTTTAATAGCAAAAAGAGACTCATTGTCTTGATCTCCAAATGTTTTTGCAAAACGGGGTCGTACGTCAAAATTTATCAAAACACAGCATGTTCTAAGGCACTTGGAATTTCCATTTGAAAAAATGTGGGTAGCTAATAGCTCCTGATCACCTCCTCTGTGTATCATCTGCCCTGAAATAATTTGATTGCAGTGTGGTAAAGCTTGTCTTTGCAGTTTAAAGCCATAAATACACCCTCCTGCAGTAATGCAGAAGGTTTGTTTTCCCTTCTACAGGGCACATTTGAGAGGGAGCCTGGAGGGACCTTCATCTCGTGAACTCCCAGGCCTGCTATTTCTGAGCACTGATTTCCTACTTGGGATGTAGATCTTGACCTCCATGCCCCCAGCCGACTGGTTTGCATAAACAAAAGAGCATCGCAAAGAAGTCAAAGCCGGATGTACCTACAGCAAATAAATCTCTTCCTCTCTGACAAACAGAGAATGTATTGACCTCTTGCACGTCATGTCTGCTTGTCTGACCAAAACTGTCAGTCACAACTCTCCCTCTGGAAGCTTTGGATGAGACAAGGGATAAAAGGGACATAAAAGTGACATCAGTAAGACTAAAACAATGAATGACAGGATTTCCTCTACCATCTCCATTACTTGATTCCTATAAGTTTTCCAACCGTGGCTGGTCAAATTCCAGACAGTGTCTGTGTGCGTTTTATTCACTCACAGCAAACTAAGA
This sequence comes from Actenoides lindsayi, assembly GCA_025331215.1. NCBI lineage: Eukaryota > Metazoa > Chordata > Aves > Coraciiformes > Alcedinidae > Actenoides > Actenoides lindsayi. Next base: position 23,592 of record WTSP01023417.1, on the reverse strand, counting down.
AACCATCATTTATCTCTCCCCGCTTTTGTCCCATCCCTATTTTTGCATTCATTTTCTGGAAAAAGTCCAGTGAACAAGTTTACCAGTGCTGGAGTGAATTTTAAAGCAAACATCTGGGATCTCTGCAAACAGGAAATTCACCACACTTCTGGGCTGGAAACATTTGTAGCTGAGAACTGGATCCTTTCTACACTTACACTGTGAGATCCCTGGGAGACACCCTGTAATCCACATGTCCCATCAAGCCTTTGCTGTTCTCCTCAAATTTCAGGTGGTGAATCCTAGAAGCACAACACTAGGAGTCATACCACGAATTACAGCAGGAATTATTACATTGTGAGTCATGGGAAATTAATCTGTGAGTGTTGGACATTGCTCCTGGATAATTTGGCCATGCCCAGACTGGGAGAGATCTGAATTCCAAGGCAAAGCTATTCTCCTCTCCAGCCTCATGGAGAGGATCCCTCCTTGGTGAACCAGGGAGACAGGACGTGGAATCATGCACAGCCAGCCCTTGCCCCAGCACAGATTTGGGGGTCAGGAGAAGAGTGCTCATCAGTCCCATGATGTCTTGGTAAACAATGATGTGACAGCATCCATTGACTGGATAATTTAAAATGAGTTATTTGCTCATCTTTCCTAACAATGTGTCATGCAACAAATGTCACAGACAATTTTCTCCCAGGAAGATTTTCAGCCTCAGTCACACAGAGACATATTTTCTGGCACACATCAGCTGGCCCTATTGGACCTGCATGTATTTATGGCAGCCAAGGCTCTGGCCCAATAATTTCTCACATATATATACATACACGTATGAATGAATATCCATCACAAAGCTGCTAAGAAGATCTCCAGTATGCAGGGCCAATATGCAGGGCAGCATATTGAGAAACACCCCCATGTGGGTCACGAAACATTGTTGTGCTGTGTCGGAGTACAAGTGCTGACCCTTGGATACTAGCCGAGGCTAGTAAAAAAAAAAAGCTCTGCACCGTTGACTAAAGCAAAGAGAGGCTCAGCATGCTGCTGGGATGTGCTGAATTGTCTCCATTTTTCAGTGCAGCCTGGAAACTGTTTCTTTTATCAGACCCCAGAGGTTAAACTGGGAACCCCACACAAAGCTTTGAAGCTCACATCTGAAAACTTCTGCACCTATCTCTGGAAAGGATATGCCTTTCTGTGAAAAAAAAAAAAAAGAAAAAAAAGAAAAAGGATTTGTGATTCAAATTAGAAGGGAATGGAGCAAATTAATTCCTAGTGGCTCCAGTTGCTTTATATCTAAGAGGAACATAGCCTACGCATATTATTTCCACCCTTCCCATTCTCCCTGTACTTCAAGGGTTAATATCTTTCCTTTGGAAACATATGTAAACCAAAACAGAAAAAAGATGTAGTCCCTGCAGTGCCCAGCATGTTTCTGCAGGAAATTTTGAAATGAGAAGGGTGCAGGTTGCTGATGAGCTTGTCACAGACCATTCTTCCATTTGGGATCTGGATACATAAGGCTTAGATCTGCATGGGGCTAACCCAGACCAGACCTGGTTGTTGGCTACAGATGACCCACAGGCTACAATCAGTTCTCTGGAAAGGGCCCAGGTACATCCTCTGGACTTTTGCATCTGCTTCCCCACATGCCACCCAGTCCCACTCCTGCCCTACAGCTCCTGTTTGGACTTACTGAGATGGGGAAGAGGAGGAGGAAGGGAAAAATATAAAGAAATGTTGAAGGCTCCACCCTAATTGCAGTTCAGATATGTCAGCAGCCTTCAGTTTTTATAGATATTGAATTTAGGAATTCCTCCCACTGTCACAGAGGTTTCTGATGCAACACAGCAACCCATGGGTTGGAAGTAAGAAAGTCTCCTTGTGCCTCCATTCAGTTGGCTCAGTGCTCCATGAAGAGTTTCTCTGGCAGCCCTGAGCACTGGGTAGGGATTAGGAAGTCTTCAGATGGTAGGCAAGTGTCTCACTCATTTGTTCATTGGTTTGGATGTTATTTTAAGAGCAGTACGGTCTCTTGTTCTGCTGCCCCAGCAGCCAACTCTCCATGCTGTCCTCAGGTTTACTCTGTCAGAATGGCTTGCAGTATACACCATCAAGCACCACCTATTTATCTACACAACACGGCCGTGGGAAGGGAAGTGTTGTTAGCCCTTAAAAAAATAAATTAACGTAGAGTGACTGACAGGCAGATGAAGGCTCAGAACCCCGAAAGGACTGAGCTCTAAATCAAAGGGAAGGGAAGAACAGTCCTGCATGACTTTCCTGGGGGTGGTACATGTAGGACACAAATCTCGACAGCTTGGTGTCCCTGTTGCATGTTCCAGTCTCCAGGCTGCCCACTGTCCATGGCGTGAAGCACAGTGAAAAAGAGGCCTGGCAGGCAGGAGAGGCCAGCCGTTCTCCCATGTATCTTAGGATGCAGCTCAGCTAGTATCGTATCATGCTGGGCTAGAAATCACATTTGCTTGCTGAGTTCCCAAGATAAAGCAGCATATAATATCTTGGTAATTTTCCATCCATCCATTCAGTCTCATACACTCAGCATTTACTATCATCAACTTTATTGTCTCTTCCAATGCAAACAGCCCCACAGCTCAGCCTTTATCTTTGCCTCCTTATCTCCAGGCTTCCAGGCTGGGGGAACCCTCTGGAAAAAGTGAGATTTTTCTCAAAGAGAAACACGATTGCAGGCAGTTCACTTCAGATAGGCCCTACTACTTCTCACCCCTGTAGTGGGAAGGCATCCCTGTTAGGAGCCCATTTCTTTAAGTGAAATACTTCAACAGCTGGGAAAAGAACAACCCTGTTCCTGAATGTGTGGGAGACTCACGTAACTCCAGCCAGCAGAAATGGCCAGGGGAGCCATGTGGCCTGACAAAATGGACCCTTCTCTGCATTGGCTGGTGTTTATTCTGAGCAGGGCTTTCTGAGAGGAGTTTTCCCTGATCAGCTGCTCTCTTCCTAGTGGTGCTACATACACCAGCAACCATGTGAGGACACCTCACAGTTTTTTCCAGATAAAAGTAGACTCCAAGGCATATGTTTCCAGGAAACATTTCTAGAAGATGCAGAGCAATGGAGCAGAAGCTCTTCTGGGCCATCACTGGTGGCAGTGAGGGTTCAGGGAAGGACAGCAGATGCTGCCACACAATCCACGGTCAGAACAAGGCTCTCTGGGCATGATGCTCATGGTGCAGTGTTTGCACTGCTCTACATGCTGGGAAGCCTATCAAGCACTCTATCCACTTAGCTCAGTTTCTTTAAAATGTCATTAAAAAGTATTTGAAGAGGCTGAAAGAAGCCTTGACTTGAAAGAGGAAGTGTGGATTGAAATCCTAAATGCTTTCAATACACTAAGTCCACATGTGAAGCATGATTTAAACTCAGATATGTGTTGCCTAACTCAAATGCTTGTAGTGACAGTTACATTAACCTCTCTGGCACCAGAGGGAAGATCACATCCCACTAATACCATCTCTAAACAACAAAATACATGCCAGTTGAAAAGTTAACACGCAACTGGCATTATCTCTGTTTTCTGTCCAGGCTGTGCCAAGATAATCTTCTCTTACAAAGACTTGATCTAGCTCAATTTAGAAAAAAAAAAAATAAATAAAAAGAATCAATTTTCTGAGCCTGAATCTTAGCAGTTGGCAAGCTGCACCCTGGCAAGTGCACTTCTGTAAAGCAGGACACATCTTGTTTGCTGGAAAGGCTTAAAACCCAACACCTCGGGGTGCATTATTGCAGGAACTTTTCATCACGAGGGAGCAGTTTCCTGAAATCACACAGTGAAAAGGGTGCAGGAAGGTATGGAGTTTCTCTTCACTTCTATCCTGATGAAAATACCTCCTGCAGAAGCAAGCTTACTTGTTCGCAGGCTAGACTTACACTGAACCCTCTTGTTCTGTGGGCACACAGCATCATGAAGCTCAGATGAAATCTGGCCTGCCTCAAGGTCAAGGGAAGTGAGCCATCTGGTACGCTCTTGGAGGGGACATTTTGACCGTCTCCTGTATTGGGAAAGGCCATGATTAAGCAGAGCTTGAAGGCTGTGTACAACCTCAAGGTCTGGAGTGCAGCAGGACCTCTAGGATCAGATCCTGAGGAAACAGAACTTCCATAATATGATGTTGAGAGGTGTTATATAAATATGTCATTTCTAGTGAGTCACTCTTCCCACAGATTCTTGTCTGTGCCATGTTTCTATTAGTGTTATAAGCAATTTGTGGGTGAGACGGTGTTTTACCAGGGACAATATCTGTGATTCAACACTTTTTCCCATCCTGCTAGTTTGAGAGCACGTAAGAGGGATGTTTGGATACAAGACATGTTTTGTAGTTCCTCCATATGTTGGAGGGTGTGATTGCTGAATTCTCACTTCCTTGACCCAAACCTTTTCATTTATCTGTACCATGGCTCTGCCTAGAAGCTCCAGCTGAAATCAGGTGGTGGTTGTGCTGGGTGCCATACACAAACACGCCCCAGATGACACCCTGGCAAAAGCAGGGACCAGGCTAATGCATATTTGCAAACTCTTTCTCTCTCTCTATCACACTCCCCTACACACCACATTTTTTTTTGAGAAAATCACCGTTGCTTGTCCCCCACACTCCCAAAAGGGAACTATTGAAATTGCCTGAGAGTGTGGCTCCGGGTGAAGCTGTTGCTCTGAGAAAGTACAGACAGAGAGATTGCCATAGCAAGAGAAGTTATGTGTGAAATCCCTGGGAACCAGTCTTCCTCCTCCCCCATCCATTCAGGTTCCTTTTCAGATTTCTGTCCTTTCCCCCCACCACTCCTCCAAGGTGCCAGTATCAATTAATTCCTTGAAGTGAACACCTAGGGAGATGCTTTGAAAACAACCCATTGGGTTACGATACCATGCCACCAATTACTGCAGCGGTGGGACAACTTTGTGCAGCATCATGTTGGAAAAATGTATCCTGCTGGGTTCTTGGGAAAATCTTAATAAGGTGAATTGTAAGAGAGCAGATAGTGGCAGGGTTGCTACCTGCATTTAGGACCTCAAGGGTATATCCCAAATTTGTTCCTGATCAAATCTGCACTGAACTATTTACTTTCTGAGGCACTAAGTCAACAGATGTGCATCAAAACAAACTAAAACCATTTAACATAAATCTGCTAATGGTTAGAACCACACAAAATAATGTGGGTTATTAACCCCATACTAAGGAGCTCATTAAAATGTGAATTACCAATTAGGTTACTCAGGAGCTCCATTAGGAGAAAGAAGCAACAGAAAAGCCACTGAATATTTGCCCATTGCTGGGTGCAATAAACTGTGAAGACTGATGGCCAGGGATATGTGTCCAGCTGGCACAGGCTGGCAGAATTGCCAAGGGCTGCAACACAACTATCCTGTCTTAAACCAGAACATGATCAAGTTCAAACAGGTCATGGACTCTACTCAGACCTTGAGAAGGAACATTTTATGCAGTTTCATTCTGGAAGTTTCACTGGTGTTCAGGGTTATGGATACTGGTGCTACCATTCACATTTGACTTTGGATTGACATTCAGTTTCCCTTGGCAAACAATTCTTCCTTCATGTCAAATGGGGCACATTGAAGTGCCTTCTGGACATGACAACCAGCCCAAAACTTACCAAAAGCTTTTTACGTTGTGGACTGTCACAAGAAGGACATTTAATGGGACAGCTGAAGGCAGTATGACCTTGCCCATAGACATTCTCAAACTGCTTTGGAGAATAGTTTTACTACTCAAGCCTGTGCCCTGCTTTTTACTATTTCACAGAGCTCTGGGGTTTTAACTGATTCTTTCCAGGTACTAGTATTTTTATGTCATCTGGAGGGAGCTGGCAGCCTCACAGGTTTTGCTTTGCTTTATATATGTAAAAATATATTTCCCCCAACATACTGAAGATGGCATGAACAGAGGAGATCTTTAAGCTTTATTTTGTTGCTGCATAAAACCAGCACAGTAATGTGCTCATGTTGAAATCACCAGTTCCCAAATGGCATCTTTCTTGCTTTCCCACTCACACTTCAGCAGATTTCAGATATGAGCAGAGAATCTGAAAAGCCGCAAGTGCACTGGTTGTCAGACAAGCTGAGGGTATAGAAAGATAGAGACAGAAATGTGTATCAGCACTGTTTCACTCATACACTTAACTCACACAATCCCTGGACTTGATCTGAATGGTCCAAAGCAGACTTTTAAAGATAATCAAGAATGGGACAGAGATTTAAAGATTTCTGACTTAAGAAAAATGCTTAAAAAAATAATTCCAGATTTTCCCTTCTAAAGGCAGGGAAAGCCCCAAAGTACAGGCAGATGGGAGAAAGAAGTAAGATGGTTCACAAAAGGCTGGGGTGATCCCTGGGTGCCTGAGGAGGAGTCTATGACAGACACAGTTTCCTGAAGCTCTCTGAAAGTATCCAAAAGGGGCACTTTTTCTTCAGGAAGGGAGCCTTCATTGACCCTTGGAGGACAGCAGCTGTGATAAACCCCTTCTGTTGCAGAGCTCAAGCTCTGTAACTCAGGGACCTCACCACCCATGGACATCTATTACAGTCAACCTAAATGACAGTCCCCCAGAGACTAAATTTTCGGGAGGAGGCACATTTAGTCAAGTAAATCATATTTCACTTTTACAACACCCATCTTTATCCATGCTTCAGCTTCATCAGCTGACATTCGCTTCATGTTCTTGCTCAATCCTTCTGGGCTTTTTTGAGGTAGCCAGTTATTATCCATGTTTCCTGTTAACTCAATATATACATTAAGGAACATCTCCACTGCTCATGTTCCCTTAGTACAGACTGTGGCTGACTGTGGGGTCAAAGAGCAGGGATGGATACCTCTATGCTCCCAGAGCACATGAGAACAGCTCCCATACAGTGAGCTGTGCTTTCCCCTCAAAGCAATGGGAAATCTCTGCAGTGCCAGGCTCGGTGGCATGTCAGAGTATACCCTCCTGTGTGTTTATACTGTGATGCCTAGTGCTGGGGTGAGCTCAGCTGGGAAAGTGGCCTTTGCTGTACTGGAATATCACTCTAGCAGCTGGCAAACATTGAGGAAAGCTCCATTCCAGCCTCTGCTTAGCCCAGATTGCAGTCCCCATCAAGAGCCCTGCTCACAATGCTCGGTTTCACTCATGCTTTCAGCAGCCATCCCAAAGACACCTGGGCAAAATGAACCCAAGGTAAGGGAGAACACATAGGAGTCAGCTGCTCCATCCCAAAATATCATTAGTCCCTGACAGCCCTCCCCCTGGCAACATCCCATGGGTGTGGAGATGAGAGACTGCACAAGGGGGTGACGACTCCAGGTGAGTACCAAGCCCTGCCAAAGCAGTACTTTACATGAGGGCATGAGAGCAATGTGTGTGTGTGCTTCTTTTTGATGTAACGAGACTGGCACTTCAAGGGGAGGAATTATGTGAGTGTATCGGTAATATCTTTAAGCAGCTCAAGGTGAACATTTGAAAGCTGTTTAATAGGCAAAACTGTGCTTTGAACAGGGAAATCACAAAGAACAGCAGAAGTGTTAAATCAGTATGGTCATATATTTACAGTGAATAATTTAAGCAGTGTCAGAGTTGAAGCCAAAAAGATTTGCTTCAGTGTTCTGAATTTAACTCTGTTTTCAGAACCACTTAAAATGGTAAATTATGTTCTTCTGTACCATGGGTCTTGTGGAAACAGTCACTCCCATCATGACTTCGTAAAGGCTATTTGCCTTAAAGACTGAGTAGGGACAAGTCCTGTTCTCCCATCTTCCCCAAGATGTTAACTTTCACTCATATGCTTTACTGAAGACAGAAACTGAGGTAAAACAGGTGACTTTGCATTGTTCAAGAAAGCATTAAAAAGATGTTAAGTGTTATTTTAAACTACAACCATGCTGTAATCTCAGCTGGTATAAACCGACATATTTCCAATATTATAATGGAACTATGCCAATTTACATCAGCTGGCCACAGCATAAGATCTTGAAAACACTTGGAAAAACTCACTTGATATTTGAAAGCAACGTATGGGAGCAGCAGAGACTCCAGGAAGAGACTCCATTTAGGAAATTTTGAAAACAAAATATATCCTACTGTAGTGTGGAAGAAGGTGGATTAACTTGTATCTATGTGCTATGGACACTAATTACAATTTAAATATTATTAACGTCGCTTCACATCTCATTTAGCACTTGTCATGGCCTTTTGTGGCAAATGAGTAGAAAGTGAATGTTGCATTGCCACATATGTGTTTAGGAAAAACAAATTTTAAATGATCCAACAGAAATGATCACCCTGGTAGTTCTTGCTTTTCCAACCCAAATGCTGCTGCTTGTAATGGATATGTACAAAATGTAGAGATTCAGATAACTAGCGTATTTGAAGAGACTAGTATTCAGTGGCCACAGAGGTTATGCTGGGCAAATAAGCTGGTCACTGTTAATTGTCCCATCTACCTGTAGGAGAGAAGTTATGAACATGTTCAGCACACCCATATTCAGCAAAACAACCTGAAGAGGACATCAATATAACTTGGAGAACATTACTCAGACAGGGTCTGCCTCACCTTTGGTTTACATTAGTGTTCAATCTGCAAGCTTGTCAATGCTCAAATGCACAAACGGTGCTGTTTGTAGAACAGACACTATGAAAGGATGACACAGACAAACGTGGTGAAAGCATCTGTGTTCTCACTCTTCCTTGGCAGCAGGTTTAAGAGCACAGTGCATATTTTGTAGTGATTCAGCGTCTGACTACCTAAAAACCATAAATCAATATTTCCAACTCTGTTTCCTTCATGTCCTTTTACATCTTTAAAGAAGCTGCAGTGATTACAGTCTTTATTGTAAAGATTAGTCTCATCTACAAATGCAAAATAAATGATTTTTGATTATAAAATATGAGCCTGCTATTGCTACAGGGTTTATGAAGGAGGATTAAGTTAGTCCCTGTGAAAAATTCACACGGGTCGTAATGTTCAAACATATTTCATCAATGGAAGCAATGTTGAGGCAGTTTGAAATTTGGCATATCTTCTCCAGTTTGACTGAAAATCTCAAGCTTTATCAATATACTCAGAATTTCTAAACACTGAGCCCATCACAGACTTGCTCCAAACCCCACAGATTTCAGTGTGCTTTGCGTCAGGTCACTTAACAACTGCTAAGAACAGAAACAGAAAGAGACATGTACCAAACATAGATCAAAAATGGCACATCAATACTGCCAAGAACTCCTGGTTTGCAGACACTGACACCTCCCCTTCCATCCCATTTATTAAAATAAATTCATGCAGGCATGGGTAAGAAACACTGAAACTGAAAATTTAAATTTTCTTTCCCTATTAGCTGGCAAAAGGGGATGAAGGAGAATTAATGTCAGAGATGTCTACAGCTCAAATGCTGCAGAAGGCTGAACACAAGGGCACAGCAGATAACCAAGCAGTTACTGCAAGCTTCTGTTTATGGACTTGAAAGCTGTGTATGACCTTGTGGGGTTGGTTTGGGTGGAAGGACCTAGGTCACTATCAGGCTCTTTCCTTGTAACCGTATAAATTCCTTGGCAGTTGATCACTCTGAACCTGATGGGTGCAGGGGCAGTTGTGTGTGAACACCTTTGCCCCCTGGCAGAGTTTTTTTTCTCACTAGGATGCCACATTGTGATATGCTCTTGAATGAGAAGGGTTAATTACCCTGCCTGGTTGACAACACCAGTGATTCTTCATGCTCTTATAATGACCATAGAAGAGCCACGAAGAATTGGTTTGCAGAGTTGTCTCTCCAATGACTATGATGCCTTACATATATTGAACTCCTGACTATCAAGCATCTGAAATTGTATGAAATGACTTTAGGCCTGGATGTGGTCCTGAGCATCCTCAGACACTTTGGAGAACAAACCAAACAAACCCAACCAGGCAGCAGAACCTGCTCACCACCATCAGAGCACTGCCTCAGGCCCACAGCATACAAATTCTGCTCTCTTAGCCCTGGATGGGTAAAAACCATTCAAGTTAAAAGGCAAATCATATCCATTATGTACAAACAAAAAGATTGGTTTATACCATTATGTTTTGCTTTCCTCAGGAGAACAAGGACAATTAAAGGCAGGAAGGAAGATCATAAATTTGAAGGAAGACAAGGGGATACCCACTCACCTGAATAGGAAGTTTTAAATAATATATCATTGACTCACCATGATTTCGAAAACAGTATACCTCACACTTGTACTCTTGCTTGAAAAATGTAGAATAGATATTATACTATGAAATAAAGCAGACTTTTGTGGTAATCTGTACCCAAACTGATCAAACACCTATGTTAGTTTTAATGATACGGGTTACCCTTTCACAGCATAGACATATAATGAATAATAAAAAGTTCTGGGAGCCATTCCATGAAAATGAAGTTAGTCTTCAGTCTCTCAGTCACAATAAACTCTCCATCACAAGACTTAGACCCTTTGCAAACCACTCATCCTCTAACACATTGCCTATACCTAGATAGATATATATATGACTCTTTAAACCAGAGAGACAAACGCATGTAATATCTAGTTAACTGTGCTCTATAACAGTTGTTTTCTGTGATAGTCTTCCTTTGTGTAAGAGAATATGATGGAACAGCTGAAATTAATATAAATAATAAAAATGTATATGTCCTCAGTCAAGATGAGGACCCTCCTGAACAGTGCAGGGGGTTGTGCATCTTTATATTAAATCTTTTCTCCATGACCCCTCATTACTTAATAAATAAAATACAAGAGGCATGGAAAAAGGTATTATTATCCTTATCTCCTGACAGGGAACTGTTGGACATAAGGGTAGGAGGATTAAGTAACTTGGTTTCAGGAAGTCTGGGGTAGAACTAGGAACTGATCCTGGGCTACTTGTCCCACCATCTCAGCCACAAGCCTGCACTTCCTCTCATTTAGTAACACCAAAGTGGTGGCAATTTGAAGATCAGACAATATAACATTTCCTTTGAAAATATAATATGAATTTTGGGTCTGTGATTGCTACTCCCAGATCCAACAATTGTTCACATATCTGCATATTCCCTTTGTGATTGTTTCTCTGAAACAATATCTATGTAAGCATCACACTGTCCAGTCAGAATAGCAGCCCTGGAGCCTTGGGATGCTCCTTGAAAACTGTTTTCAACAGCTTATAGTTACTGTACACTCATGGCCTTTCCCCGATACCCATGCTCAGAACGAAGCCAACTCAGCCAGTGTTTGAGCAAGATGGTGCCTAACTATGGCTTCTGTGCAATCAAAACATGTTTCTGAAACTGGCACAGTAACCAGAGATGAGCAGATCCAAAATATTTTGATAGGCAGAACCCCACAAAACATCAGGTTAGAAACTCAGCAGCCCACAGACACCCGTGACTTCAGTGGCTGCTTCAACCTGTATCTAAGCAGCAACCCACATGAGTCAAGTGGTGGGAGTGAATTTCTCATACCCTTCCTGCAGAGCTTCCAGTAGTGTTGCTACAGTCACTGTTACGGGCACTCGAGTGATGCCGTATGATCACAATGTGCTGTCACTCTCCCAAGCATGTAGGCGGATTTCATATCATTTATATATAAGTGAAAGCCTTTCCACCAAGAAGAATTGCCAGGAATTCCTTAGCCTACTATGAGGAACTCTGCCTTAGTGGACAGGTGAAGAGCTGCCACTTCTGGTGAAGATCAGATAAGAATGAGGAGTGTCTCTACTGGGTGCAAATTCGAGAGCAGAGGGCCTGCTGCAGACAGATCCTGCTGTAGGCTCCTGAAAGCTCTGTGTTAATAAAGGCTTGGAGATGATGTGTGAAAACGAAGAAGAATTGGTTAGCTGGCCATGAACATTTTGAGGTGTCTGGATCATAACTTGCACTGTGAGTTGAAGCCAGAAGTCAGTAGGCAGCAAACACAAAGAAATGGAGGCACTGCTAGAATGAATGGTCCAGCATTTTGAAAGGTAACCACTCAAATTCCTAATAGGTCATCTCATCTTTTTCCACATTGGGTGTTGTTGTCCACAGAGTAAGCAGAGACACTGAGAGATGATGCACAAAGGTAGGGTTCACAAGTAGCACTAATCTCCTGTTCTCACCTTGCAGCTGAGGACAATTTTACTATTGCGTTAAGGGTGAGTGAAGTGTTTACCCCCAGAGCACGAAGGGCTTGCACTGAGCAGTTTTGCAAAGTTGAAAAGCAGGTTTAAGAGTTCTGTTCAGAAACTGATTACAGCAACTTTCCTCCCCCTCACCATACACTTTCCCCCATTATTCAAGCTCTGTTGCTTTTACTTCCATTTTCACACCTACTGGCCCAAGGAACACTGCTGAAAATGTGGCTATGAACATGCTGTGAACCCAGATGCAGCCAACTGATGACTGCATGTAGGTGGAGAACCAAATATAGGACCAGAGTGTATGGTGGTTTTAAACCCTGTTCGTCTGGACGATGGAGACCTTCCCAAGCCAATCCTGCTGGAGACCTTGTCAAGTCATCAGATCATTACCCCCTTTCCCAGTCTGAGTCTGGCCCTGTGTGTGTAGCCCCACCATTGCTAATTGAAGAGCCCCGGTCCTCCCTCCCACTCAGCAGCATTCTTTCATGGTAGGATTTGTCTCTATATCAGACTATCCCTTGATGCCTCCCTTTTTTTCCAGGCTATGTGTGTGTTTATTTCCTTTGATCTTCCTAGTAAACAGGTCATCCCTTCCACTTTCTTGTCTACACCAGTTAATCTGTAACATTACTTGTTTGCCTGCACTCTTTTCAGTAGGTCCTTCCCTTAGTGGTATTCCTATTAGCACTTCAAAAGTAGATTGATCTGGGTTTTTTTAATGAGTTATCAGTTTTAGTTTTCTATCAACATTTGCATCCCAGGGTCTTTTCAGCTTTACTGCTCTCCACAGCCTCTGCCTTACTGTTTTGACCTCTCTTCAGTGAGCATTGTTACCCTGTGGATGTTTCTGCACTTAGATTGTTTCAGTTTCTTGCAATTCCCACTATGTCCAGCTCTTCATTTATTGAAATCCCTTTAGGATGGTGATTCTAATAAATTATTAGCAATTCACACTCCAGCTGGGTGTTATCTTTGAATCTGATTGATGTATTTTTCTTCTCCCTTCTCGATGCTACTGCAGATGAATATAATGTCCAACACAGCAGGAGTCTCTGAGGACCCCAACATGGCAATATTTACAAGCGTACTCCACTTTCTATTGTACAGGCTGATTTTAATCTCTTTCATTGTTACTCTCTGTATCCACCCTACATCTTTCCTGTTCTGCATTGGGTTCAGTCCAACCACTGTTAAAGTCAACTGTGTCTGCATGTAATCTTTTAGGGATGGATCAGGATCTACAGGAATATTATGCCTGAGGAAACTGAAGAAAATCGGTTACTGAAATCAAGGAGCTCTCTGCAGGAGAGCTCTCTATGTAACTGGTTGTCAACGAGTGAGACACTTAATGGCAAATTTACTGAGCTGCTCAAGGGACTGTATCCCTGTCCTCCTCCCACCAGCATGGCCCACTGTGGTCCATCCCACATGATGGATAAGCAGCTGCTTCTTTTTTATTTTCCCCACCCAACACACACACCCTGTGGTTTTCCTCCTCCCATCAACATCCTGAGTATAATCTGGCTGTAGAGTCTATCACTTGGATGCAACTTCTCTTAATGTGACCTATCTTTATGTGTCACACATTCTGTTTTGTTCTTCCTGTGGAACAACAACTACTGGTTTCTTATTATTAAAGACCCAAGTTTCACCTGGAAAGGAGGTTAAGTTAATTGATCTGTAATTCCCCTTTTGGAAAAGAAGCATGATGTTTTCCCTCTGCCAGTCATCAGGGCTTCCTCAGTTCTTCAAGAGCACTTGAATATAATGGATAATGGGCCTAAGAGTTTTTCAACTAATTCCTTTAATACCCTTGGGTATGTACCATCTGTCCCTCTGTGCCAACTTGAATGCATTGTGCTCTTAATATTTCTTGCTGTTTCTTTAATGATTTTGCTGACTTTTAGCTCTCAATTTCTTGTCTTTCCTTTGATTGCTCATTGCATGTTATGTTTTTTAAGGAAATTTAGAAAACTGGAATATATGATGATTTTTTCAGCTCACTTTATCCATGGCAGAAATGAACTCACTTTTAAAATTCATCTTTCATCAAGAAGCATTGAGTCTTAAAAGTCTGAGTTGAAGCTATTATCTTTTACCCTATACAAGCAAGGCTGCATTTACAGATGTTTCTGCTATTTGAAAGGTCCCATGCAAGAGAATTTTCTCTTAGTCTAAGACCTTGTGTCCAAATCTTGACTGCTCAACACTGGTAGCTAATTTTCCCTTCTTCTTATCACATCCTATTTTCTTTCTCTCCAAGCACATTTATGTGACCCTGCCTACATCCTTCAGATACTTGTAAGCTCATGTCTGCTATTTTCTTATCTCTTCACCAGCTTATATCTAAGCGTCACTCTATCTTCATAAATCAAACCCACACCAAATGACCTGATCATGTCTCTACTCTTCTTTGAAGCCTCTGATTTTACAGTGTTTGGCATTGGGATGCCAAGAAATTAACTGCAACCTTCTAGCTGTATCCAAGCCAGGCTGGTTAGTGTGATGCCCACTGAGAGTGGCATGGGTCTTTTGTAATGCAAGCTGGCTGCCAAAAGTTACATGTAGATTGTCCTCTTATATCATCTTCCAGCTTTTCCTTACATGGCTGCTTCTGAGCATCTTTCGGGGACATTTTTTCCTGCGAGCTGTTAGCCTGTATCATTCCAGTCTCATTATGATATTTCCTGTCCACATTGCTGATCTCTGTAGGTGCCACAGGGTAATTTCTCTGTTCATAGCATTTAAAACTCCTCCCATTTTAGCATCAACACCATCTTGCTGTACTGAGTAATTCCCCTGCTTACTTATATGTGACTTGCCTTCATTTTTTTTCCAATCTTTTCTTCCTATTCTCCTGTACTCTTCCCGGTGTACTTTCCCTTTAAAATGATTGCTAAAGGATTTTCTTTTCCTTTAAAAAAAAAAAAAAAAAAAAAGTAAAAGTAAAAATTGTCCTTTCTACATATGCGTGTTAGACACAACAGGTTTATATTGAGCTACCTCTAATACACTGTCTCCTGAAATAGCTACAGATAATGAGGGGTCTACCCATATGCTGAAAGATGTAATAAAAGGTAAGTAAAATTCATTAGATGAAACATCATGTAGGCAGCACATCTACCAGGTCATGCTCCCAGAATGGTTTCAGTTTGGATAGGAATCATTCCCTGTACAATCCACTGAGGATGGAGAGGGATAGAATCCCTACTTCTCACTTTTAGATGGTGCTAGATGAGAAAGCTCCTGCCTTATCTCAGGCCAGACTTGTCAAAAATATGCTGGAGCATAGGTAGGAGGAACAGAGGCAGAAGCAGATCAGTTCAGCTTCCTGAGCCCTGCCACTTTTGATAACATTGATACTGTTGGCTAAGGATATTCACAAGGCTGATCTCAGGACCAGGCTTGTCTCCCTCCTGTAAGGCACACATCCTGACCATAGTCACAGAGTGCCATGGAGGGTCACATAAGCCTCTCCAGAAGTTGCTTTCCATGCCATTTGGACATTGCCTTCGAGCCTGGTAGTTGTGGTTGCCTTCCCTTCACACTGACTTTGGCAAATTGTCATGCCAGCACTCCGTGTCTCCAGCATTCCATTCCTTTGGCACTTCCAGTGAGGTGGTGTTTGGACATGCACTAGTCCATGCCTGTCAAAATGCTGGATGGGAGGCAGAGCAGGATAGGACACTGGATAACTTCCCTAGCCTTCAGGCTCCAGAGAAGAAATAACCCCTTTTTTTCTCCTGAAAAATGAAAGGATTGCAGAGACAATAAACAAAGGGCTGCATTAAAACCTTTGTTTGCAGGAGATTGTGAAGATTTCAGTGATACCTTAGTCCCCTGCAGGAGGAGGGATTAAGAATGTTACAGGACAGATTTACAAACCCTGGGGAGAGTAAGGATCCAACGGAAATCTTTGGCAATTCCTTTCCCTTCCTCTTCTGGGTCTCACCCTGGCTTCTGGTAACGCTTAGAACAAAACCATCGGCTCTTGCTTATTTTAAAGTGTTGTCTGTTTTGCCCTGAACCCAAATGAAACATCAAAGGACTGTCTCAAGCACTTGCAAGTAAAAATAGCTCTAAACCCAATATATTTAAGAGCCTTGAATGATATCTCTAAAATAATTCATCCTAAGCCCATGAGAGGGGAATGGTGTTGCTTGTTAAAGGAATGTGCATTGTGCTGATAGTGGGCAGTACTGACATGTAAAGAGCAGTGGGTGATACTGCAAAATGAAAGGAAGGTGAGAAAAGGGGCACAAAGACTTCATCATGCTGTATTGTGGAAGAGGAGCAAAATATATTTAAGATAAAAGCCAGTTTTAAGCTGCCTTTATTTTCCCTTCCAACCTGATCCTTCTCTTTCCCTCGTAGAAATTTAGATTTAAACATGAGTTTCTTGGTACACGAGAGTATGGCAAATCTTGGCATATCCATGATACACGGGAGCGTGACCCTTTCTCTCCCATATAGCGCTGCAGTTTGTTTATTACCATCCACAACTCATTTATTCTCTGTAACTTGTCCATTTTTTAAGTAAGATAAACTGAGGCTACAAAAACATCAGACACACCCTCTGTTGTCCCTCTGTATCAGCCTTTTGTCTCTATTGATCTGTATTTGAGCAAAACACTATGCTTGCTACTCTGTCAGTAAAAACTTCTGCCTTAAATTCCTTTGCTTCACAGGTAAATAATGTTTTCTCTTCCAGTCTCCTAGTAACAAGGTAAATGCACATTTGCAGTCATTTCTTACTGCCTTTTTACATCTGCACTTCCTCACTGAAGCTTGGGCAAGGATAGCTTGAGCCATTGCAATACCGTTACCAGGTGGGGATTTCTGGAAGACATCCATATTAAGTCCTGTCTTCCTCTGATCTGAAGTTTTTCACCACTACTTTTTAGTAAATTGTTCCCAAACACAACATTTCTAATTAGTCTTTCTCAGATACTATGGTGTGTGTGAGTGTGTGTGTGCTGCAGGCTATTCCACAGACTCCTGCCCATCTTTACAGACAATTTATGAAATCTCTTGAGTTGTGAAGAAGGGTCTATTTAATAGGATAGTACTTGAAAGAAGTGGGAAATTTTACTTAATTTTAAGCACAAATACACAAGGAGAAAGCCATTGAAATGCATATATCCCTATGGCTCACCAGTGGGGAACATTAACGTGGCCCTGTGGAGCAGTTGCAGGTTTCAAAACACTGTCTATGAGCAGTGCAGTCATGAGTCATGTTATCTGGGCCAGAGAAGAGGAGAATAATGGGTCAAAAATGGCCAAATACAAAGGGGCAAATGTTGGAGACCATAAAAACCCCAGACCTATGCCTTGCAGTCCTGAAGGCTGCTCTATTAACTTGAGGACCTACTGCATTTATTTAAGCAGGATGAACAAGAGAAAAAGAGCTTGTTGGTGTTGGGTGCTGAGGTGGTGTTTAAGACATCCCTGACTCACAGCTCGCAAGCTGGGACTCGTTCTGCAAGTTCAGTCCCTGTTCAGATAGGATCAGGGAATGTCTCTGGGCTGGATTGCAAAGGAAGCAGTCTTGCCAAATATGCTCTGCCCACAGCACCGTCCAGACCCGTCAGATGATATTTCTTCTAATTTTACTAATGTATGCTTGGCCTCAATTCCATGCTACCTGAGGCTACAGCCATAATAAAAACACGGCACACATACTGTGGGTGGGTGCATGCAGCTGGTGGGAGTTGAAGCACGTGAAAATGAAAAACACAACCCTTTATTAATTGCAGCAGAGAAATCAAGAATTCATATTCTTATGATTCTCTGCTTCTTCCCTCCCTCTGTGACACACCTTCACCCATAGCCCTGTCAGTTGCCAGAGAAGCTGACAACAGGTTTCCTCCACACTTAGGTTGCTCTATACCCTGAGCAATGCTTAGATTTTCAGACAGAAGTGGGCTTGTATGCCACACATAGCTTGTGTTCAGGTGTGGCTCCTGTGCTAGGACCATCCCACGTACCCACCTTTTGGGTTACACCTGTGGATGGGGTGTTGGTTATCTAATCCCTACCTAAGGATGAAACTGTCAGGCTATTGTCCTGCCACAGTCATGCAAGATGTCTACTCCTCAGATGGTGTGAAAGAGCCCTGGGCACACATTTGTCTCCTACCCAGGAGCTGCTTCTTGGGGGGAGGTGGGTTGTGAAGCAGATCTGGGCTATGCAAGAATCTCACATGGATTTAGAAATGCTCGTGGATTTAGAAAAGTTGGACTTCTTTGGGCCATGAGCCCTCATAAATATGCAACTTATAAAAACATCACCATTGTGTCTGTAGAAGAGAAATTAAAACTGAGGCCTGAGAAAAGGTACAGGCTTGATGGGAAAAAGCAAAGCTCGTACTGGTACCTGTGGGACTTGTTAGTGAGGGGACAAAGGGAACATATTGCCTTTAACCAAAAAACAGTGCTGAGCCTGGAACTGGACCTCCAGCTGTTTCTGGGCCAGGTGTGCTGCCTTGGTAAGGGTGTTTGCCTTGGGGTCATATACCACCAGCTACCAGTTCTGACCCTCACCCTGAGAGGGAAGGGGCAGTGAGGAACTCTGTAGTGAAGCCCTTGTTTCTGCTCTCAGGATGTAAACACAGGGGTTAGAAGGATATTCCATCAAAGGACCAGAACATTTTGAGGTATAAATGTCATGCTCACCACCAAAGGCAGCCAGCCACAGCAGCTCTTGACCTCCTTGCCACATCGCCCCACTAACACATACTCCTCATACCATTTGTTAGGGTCACCTTGATCTCCAGTGGCTTTTCCCACTGAAATCTTGCAGAAAAAAAATCAGTATTGGTTAGAGAAACCCATGGGTAGTGCTGAGAAGGCAGTTTATGTGCTGGTTAATTTGAGATTTTTATGGACATGTAGAAGTTTCAAGCTTCTGACATCAGACCAAATCCTTGTTTCTGAGGTTGTAGTGAGCATAGCAGATATCAGTAGTATTTTCAGTTTAAAAATTGGCATTCATCACACATAGCCCAGTCTATTTGTGTGGATTTTCAATGACAGCATTTTACTTACTGGCAGCATTTTTTGCTGGCAGATATTTAGCAACTCCACCTGCTGATGCCCAACCCTGCGGGAAGATATGCAAGAAAAGATGACACAGGAAATAGAAAATGGTCACTTCCTTCTTCCACTTCTTCTTCTGAATGATTTCACACAGTTGGTATACTAATGATAGCTTTTTTTTACTGTTCTGTGCTTTCATTTGTCTCAGATGCCTTAAAAATGTTTGCCCAAGTGATGTACTGTAGTATCAGAAGGAGTTCCTTTTCCTCCCTTTCTCTGGGGGAACCTCCACCCCTTTCTAGGCAAAGCACATGAGATGCTTAAAATTTATGGAGTCTTATTTAAAAGCCAGGACATCTCCTGGTCTCAGGGGAAGGGAAATGACCCTTGGCTTATTTGGCAGTCAGTCCTTTTCAGAGAAGAAAGTGCTAATAGGCGCTCACTTGAGGTACAACAGCTTAGGACAAATGAAGGCCAAAAAGCAGCCGCATAATTGCTGTGACTGGGAATAAAAGAGGAGCCAAGGAGAACACGTGAGAAGTTTCCCTTGTGAGTGGTGCTCTGCTAGTGATACACACCAGCAGTCACGCTCATGTCTGAAGTGGGAGCTACTGAACATCCAGAGCAGCCTCTGACGAGCTGCTTCCCCTTCTAAAGCAGCTCAGCTGGACCCATTGCAGGAGCTGGACAGTGGGGATGGGTTCGTGGTTGCAGTGAAGGAGAGGAGACAGAAGGGAGAAGCAGTATGGGGAAAACGAAATGCCTAAAAAACACCACAGATGTTGGTAGAAGTTAGACAAGGAGAGTACGTGGCACACCCTGCAGATACATGAGTACTTGAGCAGTTTGAGAACAGCTCGGAAATCTGGTTGCACTCACCCAGGGGGAAATCTCAGGTGGGATTTCAAAGCACAGCATGCTCAGGCTCTTGGGAGCCCTCCTGGAGGTGTGTCAGGGCACTTGCTCCAGATGCACCCAGCACCTTCCCCTCATGACAAGCCTTCCCACAGTGTCCCTGTAGGACCTGTCCCTTTGGCTGTGCCACCTCTGAGTGGCCCAGCCCTGGGTCCCCCTCCACATACCCCAGAAGTAGACATGCTCCAGGCCCAACAGGGCACCACACATAGAGCAATATTAGTTTGTCTTACCTGATTTGGCAACCACAGGCGATCAGATTTCACCCAAGTACTGGGTTTGGTGACTTGGTTGGGCAGAATGGCTTGGTCCTTTCAAGACTATAGGGTCTCAGTCAAAAATCTGGGCATGAGATAGATCTATCCTGTTGCTATCTGATGCTTCACCAGTGGCAGAGAAGGGCTTGCTTGAGCTGTGCCTCCATGATACCAGCAGGCAACCACCAATCCACTAATGTAGAGGAAGGCAAAAAAAATCCAGGTCCTTGTTCTGTGATTTGAGATAAAAACAGTTTTAAACCTCAAACACAGTAATCACTTTGACCCTGAACAAGCTAAAGAGTCAAAAGAGGATGTGGCAACTCTCCCATGTACAACTGTTGCACAACTTTTCTTATTGCAGTTCCACTTACTGCTCAAGCACACTCCACGACCCTTCTGGCCAGGATTTGCCAGTGTTATACTGAATAAAAGTTCAGAGTGAGAGCATATAACATCCTCAGTTAGGAGTTCCCAGACAACATGTAAAATGAACATAAATAATTTCTTACTTAAGGACTTGATGCACACAAAAATTGTGCATACCATTTGAATACTATAAATAGCTTATAGGAAAATCAATTTAGGCAGTAAATCAACAATGGAGGACTCCATAAAATTTCCCACTTATATGGCCTTCTCTTGCTATTACATACTATAAAGTCTCAGAAGGGGATTTGCTCTCATGTATGTATGTAAATACACATTCCCAAAAGATCTTTCAGAGATGATGCCCCTCTGTAGTACCCTCATCTTACAAGAGTGAGGGAATGGCTGAGGGATGAGGTGATAGAAAGCAGCCCTGCAGAAAAGGTCTTGGGGGTTCTGGTGGATGAAAAGCTGGACATGAGCCAACAATGTGCACTTGCAGCCTATAAAGCAAATCACATCCTGGGCTGCATCAAATGAAGCATGGCCAGCAGATCAAGAAAGGTGATTCTGCCACTCTACTCTGCTCTGGTAAGACCCCACCTGAAGTACTGTGTCCAGCTCTGGAGCCCTCAACACAGGAAGGACATGGACCTGATGGAGCAGGTCCAGAGGAGGGTCACAAAAATGATCAGAGGTCTGGAAGGACAGGCTGAGGGAGTTGTGGTTGTTCAGCCTGGAGAAGACAAGGCTCTGGGGAGACCTTATAGCAGCCTTCCAGTGCCTGAAGGGGGACTACATGAAAGCTGGAGAGGGACTGTTTACAATGACCAGTAGTGATAGGACAAGGAGCAATGGTTTTAAACTGGAAAAGGACAGATTTACGCTGGATGTTAGGAAGAAACTCTTTACTATGAGGGTAGTGCAACACTGGAACGGGTTGCCCAGGGAGGTGGTGGAGGTCCCATCCCTGGGGACATTCAAGGTCAGGCTTGATGAGGCTCTGAGCAACCTGATCTAGTTGAGGATGTCTCTGCTTACTGGAGAGGGGGTTGGACTAGATGACCTTTGGAGGTCCCTTCTAACCCAAGACATTCTATGATGATGCAATGATTCTATGATTCTATTATTCTATGATTCTACCCAGTAAATAATTCATCAATAAAAGAGGTGATTATCCCGCTGTATTTAGCATTGGTGTGGCCTCACCTTGAGTCCTGTGTGCAGTTCTGGGCCTCACAAATTAAGAAGGATGTGAAGGTCCTTGAATATATCCAGAGGAGGGCAACAAAGATGGTGAAAAAGCTGGAAGGAATGTCCTGTGAGAGGACTTCAGGCTTGTCTAGTTTGAAGAAAAGGAGGTTGAGGAGTGACCTCATTTATCTCTACAGCTTCCTGAGGAGGACACATGGAGATAGAGGTGCTGAACTCTTCTCCGTGGTGGAAATGGTTCAAAGCTGCACCAGAGGAGGTTCAGACTTGACATTAGGAAACATTTCCTTACCAAGAGGGTGCTCAAACACTGGAACAGGCTTCCTTGAGGGGTGATGGATGCCCCACACCTATTGGTGTTTAAGAGGCATTTGGACAATGAATAACACACTTTAACTTTTGGTCAGCCCTGAAGTGCTCAGGCAGCTGGACTAGATAATTGTCGTAGGTCCCTTCCAACAGAAAATATTCTAGTCTAGCCTAGTCTATTTCCTTTGCCAGAGACCTTTTCCCTTAGTCCTCAGCTGATGGCAAAAGCCCCTGCTTGCCTTCCATACGTGCCACAAAGTCCAACTCCCCTGGAGGACAGGTTGCTCAAACCAAGTCCACAAGAGAGAACTGCTAAAACACAGTCCTCTCTCTCTGTGCCCTAGTTTGGTGAGTGTGACTGAGTGCAACCTGCCAGCTCACTGCCTGTGCCAACACTTTGTCCAGGGGAAATGACACCTGAGCATTTCCAGTAAGTGCTGCATCCTTCCACTCTCTGCTTCTGGGAACTCCTAGATGACTCACCCAATCCTCCTCAGATATATATGAAAGCCGCACCATTTCTCTTGGTCTCTGGAAAAAACAATCTGTGTGCACCCTCTTAGAGCATGTGAGGTATGCTGGCAAGGCCGATCAGCCAGGTATCAGCCAGACAGAAGAGTATTTTCAGGAACACTTCAGTTTGGAGTTCTGTCCCTTTTGCTGTCATATTGGGAACGGGAAGCATCCTGAGCCTTCAGAGGGAGGTGGTAAATAAACAAAAAATATGGTCTTAGAATGTGTCTACTCCTGTAGAAGCCATGAGCTTGTATTACTCTCATATTCTAAAGACAGACTCATGTATATGATAACCACATTCAGGACAGTTGCAGCTGACCTTCTCTATAGCATTTAGTAAGGAGAACAGGAGTTGGATTCAGAGGGGAGAGTACCCCCCACACCATGCTACCTTGCTTTATTGTACATTCTCAGTTCACTGAGGAATATTCCCAGTAGATGGATGAAAGCACATGGTGCAGAAAAACATCCTTTCTTGCTACAACTAAGTGGGAAGGTGAGATGACAGTGGATGCCTTACTGCAAGGCTGGGTTTGCCAGGCTTCATGTTGTTTGATCATATCACACTTTCACTAGCAAGACTGAAAAGCCTCCCAGTTCCCCTCTGTTAGATCTCTTCCAGGTGGGATCACCCACCTGCAGTGATTAAGTCACTTCTCAACCTGCTGTTTGACAAGCAAAAAATATCCTGGTCCTCAATCCACAAAGCTCATTTTCCATCTGCAGCTTCACTTCACTGATCCTCCTTTATAACCTCCAGTGTCTTTGTGTCCTCTTGCTGCCCTAGCACAAGCCATTCTTCTAACAGATGCAAGATTGCTCTCTTGATAGCATGTCACTCCACCTTCCACCAATC
>WTSP01023414.1:0-33610 GCA_025331215.1 Actenoides lindsayi | reverse complement strand
GCAGCGCGCGCGCGGCGGGCACCGCGTCTCGTGCAGCAGGTGGCGGGGCCCACCTCCCGCGCGCCGGCAGGGCGGGAACGGGGCGGGGGGGGCACCTCGGGCACCGCCGGGGCTGCCCCGCAGAGCTGCGCCGGGAAACCAGGAGAAATAAACGCGGGGGGGGATTGGCACGGCCGGGGGATTGGCACGGCCGGGGGATTGGCTCCGTCTCTTGCCTCCGCGCGGTGGGAAGGTCCCGCCACCTCCAAGGCGCCCCGGGCTTCCCCGCTGCTTCGCTGTCCGTGGAATCTCACCGACTCGGCGTGAAGGTCGTGGGCAGTTCCATGGCCCAGCTCCTGAACACAACTGCCTGAAAAAACATGAAGCTTGACCTAAGACGGCTGCATTCAGCACATTGCCTGGAGGGTCTGGGGCGTGGGGCAAGGTGTCTTCATAGAATCACAGAACACCAGCTTGGAAGGGACCTCAAGGATCATCCGGCCCAACCTTTCCTGGCCAAAGCCCAGCCTAGACAGGGCTGTCCAGCTGAGTCTTAAAAGTGTCCAGTGCTGGAGACTCCACCACTTCCCTGGGGAGATCATTCCAATGGCTGATTGTTCTCCTCGTGAAAAATTGTCCTCTAGTGTCCAGCTGGAATCTCCCCAGGAGTGAAGTGACTCGTACCCATTACCCCTGGTCTTTTCCGTGTGAGTTCCTGTAAAAAAAAGAGTCTCCATCTTCTCTGTAGCCACCCATCAACTACTGGAACATGGTGATAAGGTCTCCATTAAGCTGCCTTTCCTCCAGGCTGAACAAACCCAGTTCTCTCAGCCTTTCCTCATACGGCACCTTCCCAGTCCTTGGATCATCTTTGTGGCCCTTCTCTGGACCCCCTCTGGCCTGTCCATGTCTTTTTTTGTATAGCAGGGCCCAAAACTGAACACAGTATTCCAGGTGTGGCCTGACAATCATCTCAGCATACAGAATTTGCATAACATCTCTCATGGGGTTCTCAGAGCTGTGGGGTGACTTCGAGGGTCTGAAAGATTTTGCCATTGAGGACGCTGCATAACTACAACAGCTGGAAATGCATCAGGCTGGGAAATGAACAAAGCACCTTCTATATGTGTTGAAAACACTACTGGGTCACTAACGCTGTGTCCAACCACGCGTGACCGAACTGTCTTCAACTGCTTAATAAAATTAGAAAACCAAAGATAAAAGGACCTGTTTGTGGACCAGACAGAAGTTTGGCTTGCATCTGGAAGTGTATTGTACTGAACTAAACTTCTAGGTGGTTTTGGAAGAAATCAAGTGCTATTCCTTCCATGTGTCCCTCTTCCTGCTGCCACTTTCTGGTTTTTAACTGAGTCACCCCCATCTTTTCTGTGCTGCTTTTGATTTCACCCCCTAACAAAGAGAAGCAGTAACAGCCCTCTTTGTAATCAGCTAGGGTGTTAGACACAGATCTCAGCTAAATAAACTCGAACTGAGATGAGAATCCATGCCTGGCTTCTGGCATTTCCACAGTTAAAATGTTAGAAGGTTACACCTAGAAAACTCTGCTGTCCCAGGTTATTAATACCTCCCTTCTTCTAGCCTTTAAGTCCATTAACAATGAGGTTGGTTGTCAGTTCACACTGGAACAGACTGATCTGGTCGGTAGCAGAACCAGCACTCCATCATAGAGGCAGAGAAGTAACAGGCCCTGCTTCAGGGATGTAGTGACACAAGTGAAATGGCTCATGCATTCCAAAACACAAAGTGAATGCCTCCAGTGTAAGCAGAAACTGGTCCTTGTGAAGAAACCTGCAATGGATACCATTTCCCTGACCAACACTAGCAAAGCAGAGATACCATTTCCTCTCCTTCTAACAGTGCTACTGACTTGGCTCCACCTGTGAATGCACCAAGTTTCCTTCATGTCATCCAGTTATTTTTGATACAGAAAACCCTCCGGGCTCATCAGATCTGTAAGTAAATCCAAGGCATTATTGTCAGGAAGTCTGGGATTTTATTTACTCTTCCAGTGTCAGTCAGTGTGCTTTCCAGGGAAACTGAGACTGCTACTGATTGCAAGAATCACATGCAGACTTATGTTGTTTTCTCCCCTTGACTCTTCCAGAAGCATCCACAGCTTGTCCAGATTGTTTTTGACATCTGCTGCCTTTCAAAAAAGGAGCCCTGAGAATTCACACTCAGATTTTCATCTACAGTTAAAAGACAAGACATTTCCAAAACTTCCATGGTTGCTGTACATACTGACCAAGGAGGCCGCCTTGTCAGTGACTGTCAGTCCTGTTCAGCATGACTGAATTGAAAACCATAGTCCTGGCAGTCTAAGAGAGAAGTGATGAGCCTGGAAGGGGGAACATTTTAGTCTCAGTATGTTTCTGAGGAAGGCAATTCTCCAGCATGAGTAGGCTCTGCCTTTCCAACCCCTCCTTTCTGACACATTTTCTAAAACCTGGTAAAAATTCCCATCTGGAGCTGGTTTGGGCTGCAGATGTTTACACACCTATCTCCAGGAATGACAGAATCTTGATAGCCTTAAGCATAGTGTCATCTTCACATTGCAGAGTTCTTTCTTGCATTTAGGTGGATGAGGAGCGCAGCTGGAAAGTCAGAAGATGCCACTGAAAAATAAATAGAAATATTATAGATGGAAATAAAAACTGAAAAAAAAAGGAAGTCCAGCAGAAAAACATCTTATGCTTTTGATCTGAGGACTAGATGTAATTCAGGGCATTCCCAGGTCAGGTACCTGCTCTGCACATGGAACAGACCCACCCTAACAACAGCTTAATATCATTCCTGCTGACAGCATTAGGAGCATGTTTGACCTCTGCAGTTTAGGGAGGGGTTCTGGTTTTTTGGCACAAATAGGTACCAGTTGGTAAAAGAAAAGTGAGATTATAGCATCTCATCATTACTTTCTTCTTCCTTGTTAGGAAGTTAAATTAATACTGATGGGGGGAGAGAAGAAAAGAAAAAAAAAAGAAAAAGAAAAAGAAAAAAGGCAGCAGTAATACCCATATTACCCCAGCTGTGAGAACCAGGCAGGTATGACAGAGCTTGCCTACGCAAATGTATTGGATGGTCTCATATAATATGTCACTCCCCTCAAGAAGGCTTGAATTCCTTGTGTCCTTGTAAGACACATTTAATCTTGCTTTTTACTTTCTTCACTCGGAGAAGTCTACAGATTCCAAGAGGCCATTGGACCACAAGGCAAAAACTTCTCTCAGTGGCTGCTACTTGATGGTGGTACAAGCTGTTTGTGATGCAACCCTGTGGTATGTTACTAAAGCCTCTGAAATTCTCAGGCAGGAGACTTTAGGCTGGACAGTAAAGATCTAACTTGCCAGTGGTTTCGTTTGTTAACGGTTCTCAATAAGGTCAAAGACTAAGATATGTCATCTCTGCTTCAGAAACCCTGGGTCCTTGCAGGCCAAATGAAAGCCAGCAATAGTTCCAGGTGACCAGCAGCTCTGGGAATCTGCTCACAGGTAATGCAAATTAGGCATCATTAGCTTTGCAGACTTCTGAAGACTTTCTTGCAGTCATAGTTTGCATTAAAACTGTCAATCAGGTAAGTTAGAGAAAAGAATTCCTCCGGAGGTCTTCCAAAGGAACAGGGAGAGAATGTGAGGACCAAAACTGCCTTGGCAACAACGGTCCCCATGTACTCAGCCATGGTGAAGCCTATCATGGGGAACCTAGGCAAAGCACACTTTGTTTAGAAGCACTAAATATGCTCTAAAAGATTGAGTAAATTGACCAGACAAGTTCCAAAGTGGAAACAGAGCAGTAAGAAGAACGTTGAGGCACAGTAGAGCCGATTTTTCTTCATCTCTAGCAGATTTATGCTGGTTATCAAAAAAAACCCCAACCAAACAAGTAGGAATATTTTAAAACTCTCTGTACTCCTCTGATTTTCAAGGAGATGAAAGTTATCTGAGTGCCAGTGTTTTCTTCAATTAATAACAAAAAAGCATTATATTGGAAGTGCTTTATCAACTCATCTCACAGATGCTGTTAACAGAGGGGTTTCAAGGAGGAAACTATTGTTGCCTAAAGGAGAAGAAAACCTGTGTGGGAGCATAGCTAATGCTTGTGGTATTTAGCTGGATCTGGGGCCAACTCCATTCTGACTAAAACCTCAGTTTCATTTAAAGGAATTGCCAAGTAAGCTTGCTAGCAAGAAATGTATAACAGAGGGTTCCCGAATTTAGATTAATCTTACTGTTGTATCATAATTTTAATTATGCCCATTTATTTCTAAATATCTGTTCTTAATTTTTTTTCTTAAGTAAGATGCATTCTGAGGCATATGTATATTTTTTATATGCTGCAAGGTAAAAAAAACCTTGAAGTTGAGCAACTGTAACTTGCAGTACCAGTGCTCGTGTGGCAGGGAAGCTGAGATTCTATCAATCTTGGCAATGTTTCCTGGCCCTTTTTTATCTAAGAATGAACTGTTCTTGAATGGTTTCTCTAGGGCACTAGGCATAAACAGAGCTTCTTTTTCCCCTCTCTTCAGTGTCTGGTTCACAGTTGGGGTTGTTCTGGAGTCTGGGCTTTTTTGTCTACAAAATGTATTGTAGAAAAAGAAAGGAAAATCTCCCTCTAAATTTCGGGTTCTTTTTTTTCCTACATCTATTAATCTCATATGTCATATGAACACAATGAAGTGTAAGAGCACATGTCTACACTGAGCAGAATTAACTGTCATCCAGGTGATACAGCTCTTAAATAGTTCTAAAGTTTCAGAGATATATCCAGTATCCTAAATAGGGTCAAAACACAGACCTACTTTATTACCAAATATAAATCGATTCAGATCAATGAAACAATGAGTTTTTCAAGTTCTACAGCAGGTGGAAGCAAAACTCAGTGTATACCATAAAAGGACAGATTAAGGTCCAAGTGCTGATCAGGAAAACAAGAAGCTTCCTAAATCAGACAGCAGGTGGAACCAAACACCCTACTTTGCAAGAGCTAACGTGTTTAAACACCTTAGGACTGAGAGGTCTTGAGTGCACCCCAAAAGGCAAAAATCAGTAGACGCGCTGGCCCACAGAGTTAATTTTTTCCTAACACTGAAAATTAGTAAATGAAATGCACTGCTTCCAATTTTAACTAAATGTCCCAAGGATAGGTTTGATAAAAGTGGCCTTCACCCCCCGAAGCAGTAATCTGAACCACCAGCCAAGCTACAGTGCAAGATCAGGCTCGGTACGCTGCACTGGAAGGGTGGTATTCTGACTGGACCCTGGTTCGTGTTCTGTTAGAAGGACGGCGAGGTCACAGTTTGCAGAGAGAACTGCTCAGACCCGAAACACCACTTCTGCTTTCTCTGATAGCAAGGAATAGATGACACCAGCTGCACTTAGCTGTATTCGGCCCTGTATGAGAACACCATATTGAGTAAATACACCAAGTTAGTACTTTCTTCAACTTATTTTTCACTACAAGATGTCCCATTGAAAAGAAACCAGAATAAAGAAGTCCAGCACTGGACACTTCTTTTTCATGTTATAATAGTACCTTGTGGTTGCTGCTTCTGTAGTTCGGGGGGGCCAGGGAGGACTACCTGAATGGGAAAAACCCATTAGTCTGGTCACATCCTCCCTTTTTTTCCTACTTTGAGCTTGGCACGACCGCTTGAAAGCACTCGAGAAGCTACTGCCCCCTCAGGAAAGCGATGGGCCCCTGCGCTGAGGGGCTCCCGGCGGGCCAGCGCGGCAGCTTTCACACGGCTCTAACGCAGCTCCCAGATTATTTTTGCCAGCGTTTATGTGAAACCGCGTGCCACGGAGCCGCCGCTCCCGCGGCCTCCCCTGACCTGCTGCCGCCTCGGCGGGCAATGGCGGCCGGGCCGCCCTCCGCGAACCGTCCCTCGCCGGGCCGTGGGCTCTGCAGCCGCGCCCGCCATCGCCGGCCTCACACCACCACCTACCGCCCAGGCGGGTGAGGAGCCGGACAGCGCTGCGCCCGAGAGAGCGAGGGCGCCGACCGCGCCCGCCCCCCAGTCAACGCCCGCCCCACAGGGCCGGGCCGCCCCCTTGGCGCGCTGAGGCGGGACCGGCTCCTCCTACCTGCCGCCGCATCGCGCCTCAGAGTCGGTCGTGCCGGAGAGCAGCCGAGCGCGATGGCCCGAGAGGAGGCGGCGGCGGCCGGAGATGAGGCGGCGGCGGCGGCCGAGGGAGGCGGCCTGTTGCTGGAGATCGTGGGCTCGCCGCTCAACCTGAGCCTGCTGGGCCTCTGCCTCTTCCTGCTCTACCAGATCCTGCGGGGCGAGCGGCCCGCGGCGCCGGCGGGCGAGGCGGACCCGCCGCCGCTGCCCAAGATGAAGCGCCGCGACTTCACGCTGGCCGAGCTGCGGCCCTACGACGGGGTGCGCGACCCCCGCATCCTCATGGCCATCAACGGCAAAGTCTTCGACGTGACCCGCGCCAGGAAGTTCTACGGGCCCGGTGAGGGCCGGGGCGGGGGGGGGCCGGCGGCGCGGCGAGCCCGGGGCGGGCCCTCAGCGGGACCCCCCCCGGCTCTTTGTGCCCGGGATGCGGCCCGGGCCGCCGGCCGGAGGGATCCAGGGAAGCCTCAGCGGTGTTCGGGGCTGCCCGCCACCGGGGCGCGGCCCCTGCTCGGGCGCCGGGCGCGGGGAGGCTGAGGCCCGGCCGCGGGGCCGGCGCTGCGGCTGTCGCGGAGTTCGCGCCCCGCGGCGCGGGGATCAGCGTGCGGGGCGCCGCGTTAATGCCTGACCCGCCTCCTGGCCGGCGGGATGAACGCTCGGCTAAGCTGCCCGTGCCCTCTCGCCCCGGCTCGCGATCCGGAGATTGGGAAAGGATTCGGCTCTCCCGGAGCTGGGAGGGGTGTGCGAGGCTTGGCCTGGGACACACCGCGCAGCCTGCGGCGCTGGGAGAGCTGCCCGCCCGGGTGAGGCGGCGGGCGGGATTACCGCGGGTGCCTGGGCCCCGGTGTTGGGAAACCTCCGGCTTTGCCAGCCTGCGTTGCTTCATTATTCTCTTTATTTTCCCAGGGCAGGTTACACTTAACCGCAAGTACCGTAAGGGGTTGTGCCACCGTTGGGTTGGGTGCCTTTGTTGGCCTTGGGTGCATTTACCTGATGCCCGGCAGCAGAAGAGAAGTGTTCTCTCAGTGTTTACATTCCATTCCCAACTTCTAGTGGACATCACTCTAATGCATAATATTTATACTAAATACCTAGTGATGTAAACCAGCTTCCTATTAGGATCATCGGCAGTTCAAACGTGCAAAGATTGACTAAGCTGTGGAGAGGTTTGTAGAGCAGCTACTGATGAGCTGGGTGGGAGTATGTGCAACCAGGTGTAAGAGTTGAATCAGCTTCACAAGTTTTTACTTATATCAGAGGCCTCCTGTTAAAAAGCCTCATCGAGGCTTGTGAATTTGTACCAGGATCTGGCATAACCACTCTTGAGCTGTCCAGACAGCAGGTAGCTGCAGTAGTGAGCTGCCAGCGCTGCTCAGAGACAAGGACAACAGTGCAGGAGACACCAAGTGTTGGGAAGCATGATGAGATCATTACTGTCAGTCCAAACATAAACTGGAGACCATCACTGAATGATGCTGGATTGTAGCTTTGCTGCAGTCGAGATGGTATGTACAGCTGAGTTAGATGTGCAGCTTTGTGTTGGTGCAAACTAAAAGCCACTGGACTTAAGGACCATGCTTTGGATGCTGCCTTCCTTGACAACAGTAGAAGCTGCCCGTTTATCTAAGTTGGTAAGCTTCCTTAAGAACTTTCACTGTCTAGCTACAACATGGGATATCTCAATTTTCAGCTTGTCATGCAAGCAGGTTAATTATTAATGCAGTTTAGCAAGAGTGTCTTGATAAGGTATCTCTGATCTGCTGTGAGTTGCACGTTCTGATCATTGGAGTTCATCTTGCATTTTGGAAGTTTTAACAGGTGCCTCTTCCCAGTTGCTGATTCCTCCTGTCTCCACCACATTTTCTGTCAGGTCATCCGTTCAGCTCTTTAAGTCAGGAGCGTCTCCTAGAAAACTTCCATTTCACCTCAGACTCACAAATCCTTCCTCTGTTCCTCTTTCTGAGGATGTGCTTCCCAGTTCGTAGGCGTGTTCCTACCCCGTTTGTATGTGCCGTGCACCGTTGTGTGCTTCGTTGTCCTGATGTTTCACCAAACTCACCATCTCTTCCCATGATTTTGTTTCTTGTCCTCTTCCTCTGTTTTCCTTTATTACCAAGTAGAACAAAACTTAAAAAACATTTCAGAAGTTTGAGGCACCTCTGACCCCACAGGTCAGGGAAGGAACTCCTCATCTGTTTGAGTTAGGGGACTCTGATCCATGCCGATCATACAGCATCTGTTACCTCTATTAATGCTGCTCATGTTTTTATTTTAAAGAGGGCCCGTATGGGATTTTTGCTGGAAGAGATGCATCCCGAGGTCTTGCCACTTTCTGCCTGGATAAGGAGGCTCTGAGGGATGACTATGATGACCTTTCTGATCTCAACGCTACACAGCAAGAGACCTTGAGGGACTGGGAGTCACAATTCACTTGTAAGCAATTTTAAACCTCTTTACGCAGAAGTAGCTAACTGGTGGGTGATAAGAGAAGCAATGGTTAAAAGGCTGCTACCAGCAGGAAGCATCAGTCTGGAAACTAACTTAACTCAGTTTGCTAAGTGCTCCTAGAATTACTGCTACACAAAAGAAGAGAAGTGCCAGGTTTTTCCTTCTGTGTTCTCTCTCCCCTGCTCCTTCCAGAACAGTAGGTGAGATGGAAGCATTCTGCCATAGGATAAGATCTATAAGGCCACCCAAAAAGTTGAAAGGAATTTGAAATTAAAAGCGTGTTTTTCATACAGTTAAGACTCCATCTATAGATACAATTAGATTTTAATGCTCTGAAAAATGCTTATGTCCCATTCAACTTCTCAGAAATAAGAGTAACATTTAAACTATTACTTCTTGGGGGTTTTGAGTTTTGAAGACTATTTAAACTAGACCTTTTCCCCTTAGAATTCTTGATACAACCTTTTTTACTCTAAATAAGTTACTGTGCATGGCCTTGCTGGTGGCTTTATCAGATTCATGGACACTCTCCAGCTGACTTTCTCCTCCAGAAGGTCATCGGGAATGGGCAAATGCCACCTCTGTGCTTGCAGGCAGCCTGGTCGTTACCACACCAGTGCTGAGGCAACTTGCACACTTGAGATGTTTGTTCTAAAATTAACAGAAGGAAGTCACTTTCACAGCTTCCTTGTTTTACTATGCTTAGTATTAAAAGTTTGAAACAGGCAATTCCAAGTGATCTGTGTCATGTGCCCTCACTTTGCTGCTCAAAAAGGAGAACTTCAAACCACAGTTTTATGGAACTTGCTGCATCAATCTTGTGCCAGGGCATGCCACTGGTGTGATTTTTTTTTTTCTTTTATGTATTTTTTTTTCCCTATTGTGTATCCTGTTGATGAAAAACAATTCCTCTGTATTTCATGATGCCTTTTAGGCAAGTGAATACCAAAGGGATTATTTCTGCTCAGATAAGACTAAAAAATTATACATATCAGTTGTTTGTCTTGATAAATTTATATAGATGTGATGAACATTGCATATAAAAAATAGTAGCCAAGTGGAAATCAAATGGGTTTTGTTTTTAAACCTAGTGTTCAGTATTAAAGATTTACTATCACTAGCTAGAATGGAGCTCTCCTCCACATAATGTCATTAGAACATCTCAGTTCTGACCTGATGTGCCCCTACTATTTTGGTGCTCTTCCTGTCTTAATCAAGGCTGTTAATCATGTCACACTGAATGGCTGTTCTGTGATGCTAACAAGTATGTCACAGGAAACAGAACTATGCTACCAAATACCTGACCTACAGTAGTGTTCAAATCTACCTTTTCAAGAGTCGGGCATCAGGACTGACAGTGAACTGCACTCTTTTTATTACTATGGTTCTCAGAAATTGGGCAAGTAGTTGCTTTAAATTCTTATGAATTATAACAACATTAGTCCAAAATACCTGTAGTCAGAGGCATCTTTTTTTGCTTTGTTGAAGCTGACAGATGGGCAACATGGCACAGCTCTCAGTTCTTACAGCTGTGTGATCTCGGCATTTCCGCATGTTCAAAAAGAGATAGAAAGCAAGGCAGAGGCTTAGCTGCAGAGTCTGATAATGGATCTGTCTCCATCTTTGGGAGAAAGGATCTCTCCTCTGTCCTGCTGGGTGTTTTCAACATTTATTCCAAAAGTTAAAATGTTGTGTGAAAGATGTGTGCATGTGTGCACACACGTGTGTGTAACACACAACGTGAATACTCTAACAGTGCCCGTTGGTTGAAGAACTAGCTTTGACATTGGCAAGAGAAGGGAGCTAATCCAGGATTCTTCATTAGCTGGATGAGTCCCTCAGTTTACCTTTGTCCTTGCATTCATTCATCTTTTGGCTTCAGCAATAGAAAGAATTACAGTCACATTTACTTTGCATGTTTCCTACCCTTAATACAACAGTAATAGTAGTTCAGATAGTTGATTTTGGCTTTTCTCCTTTCCCCTGGTGTTTGGAACAAGTCACTGGGAGCTGTGTTAATATCATACAGGCATTTTGTTTATTCAGGAAACAGACATAGAAGTTTATAAAGTTGTATTTTCAGGGCAGAATAATGACTTGGATTCTTTTTTCCCTAGTTAAGTACCACCATGTTGGTAAGCTGCTGAAGGAAGGGGAGGAACCCACTGTATACTCTGATGAAGAAGAAAAAGATGCCCAAGATGCAAAGAAAGAGTAGAGAGTGCAGCGAGGAACAATCTGTTTTTCAATCATAAAGGATCATTTGTAACATTCCAAGTCTGGTTTACAAGTTGCAACAGAAGCAATGCTTACAAAAGGTCCAGAGTTACAGTGAATTGTTTCTTTTCAGAGGTTTCCTTTTCAAATTCAGTGATAAACTACTAATGGTCTAAGATCTGTCTTCCTTTAAACCTGCATAATCTGAAGTATGCACGAAAAATGTCTGTGCAAAGGTAAACTGCAATAAAGGACTATTACTATTTTTCTTTTATCACCATTTAGTGCACAGTAGGTTGAAATCCAGTTTTTCATTAACAACCTAGCACGGGACACAAGCACAAGAGTAACTTCACATATGCAACACAAATTCCACTAAATCTTGTTTTGTGTTAGCTTCTGCAGGATCTGGGCCTTGGCTTGCAATTCCTGTAGAAAAGGAACTATATTTTCTTTCTCCATGAAGCATCACATTCATTTGTGATGTGATGTAATTCAATATTATGTGAGATAATTTGGCTTTGAAGGAGTTATGTAGTGGCTTACAGATGAAACACTAACTGCTTTAAAAGAAGATAATTTTTAAGAGGTTAAGTCACTTTTAGATACTTAAAAAATTAATAAGGACTGATGAATACTTGATGTATTCAGTCATGCATAATTATGCATGGCTTCATATTCTTTTTTACTTTTAAAGCGCATCTGAAGCGTTCCAAGGTTTGGAGAGCCAGTGTAGGCATCCCTAAAAACCAGGTACACCAGGAAGGGTGACTTGACTGGACTACTGCTCATTCACTTTTATTCTTAGTAAAACTCTTATGAAATTATATTAAATGGAGAAGATCAGCTGCTATTGATTCCTAGGCCTAAAAGAGAAGACTTGCTGGTATGGCATGATTAACAAGTGCTCTTGTACATGCAGCTTTAACTAGCAGAAAAATGTTACTGTATTTTGTACTGTCCTGTACAAAATAAAATCCTGTGGTGTAAGCTGTTTCTGTGTTGAGGCTTTTGTTACTTTGGAACATTGCCCTTAAAAGAAACGGCACAATCCAGTAGATAATCAGTAGTGTCATAGCTGCACGATCTGACCTTTGATTTGCTTTTTACTTAACTTGTTCTCTTAGCTCGCATCTATGCTTAATTACTGGCTTTGTTCCTACTCTGTAACCTAGTCTCCTGCCAGGGGGGGCTGGGAAAATGGATTTGACCAAGGAGAAATGTAAATGTGCTCCTTCATAATACAAAATATTTCTGCAAAATGTTTTCAGAAACACCAAGGAGACAACAAAAGATTTGCTGATCACTCGTAAATGTGTTTCTTATCCCAGTGATTCTCCACAAGTGCCTGTCTGGTAGAGTTCCCCCTATTTAGTTTCTCTGGTTTGGCTGCCTGGCCGAGGTTTTTTCTGCTGGCAACACAACCAAAATGATGAACTAAGTCCCGAGTGGGAAGGTGTAAACTCGGCAAAACGCAAAACGATTGGGAAGTAGAGTGCAGTGCACAAACAAGTCAACAAAACCTGTTAAAGTGCCTGAGGCCATCTGGGGTGAGAACGAACTACTTTGCTTTGGTCCTAACACTGTCATGGCATTTTCTTTGGTTACCTGGGCCTTCGAATGAGGAATGTGGTTGTTGGAGCCAGACAGCTTGTGCAGAGTGGTGCTGTACGAACTACCTCAGGAACATCTAGAGACAAACGTAAATCATCGTGACCTTGGTGTTGCCGTTTCATTTTTAGAGACACTCATACTCTGCAAACTACTCCTAGTGCTTTACCTCAAATGGGAAATGTGCTTTTATTTAAGGCAGCAAATAAAATACTCTTGTGTAACGGTGGTGTTTATTATTATTAACTGCAGCTAAGTGTGATACTTAATCCTCCCTCAATGTTTCAAGTTTTGTATGGTCTTCCTCCAGGGCCTGTAAGGCACTGGAGAAAGAGAATACAACACACAGATCCACTAAAATATGGTCTAGTGGAATGCCTGCAAATGCACTTCTGTAGTAGAACTTGAACAGCATATTAAAGACAGAACACATTCACGTTGTATAACATGCTTTGCTGTTGTAGAAACAGTTAGGCATAAAAAGGCCCAAGTAATTGTTGGCACTGAACTAGGCTGGGCTGTAACCTACCCTTCAGTGGGCCCAACCATCTCACTCTTAAATGAATCCATAATATATTCTGAGGAACTGAACACTGTTTTAAGCGTTCATCTATATGTTACAACACGATGGATCACAAAGAACAACAAGTAAAAGCTACACAGAAAACTGGCAGTAACATGAGACAAAGCCTAATGTTAAGCATCTGTGCCTCCTGGGAAGGAAGCATTCCACTTTCCTAAGACCACTACTTTTTCAGAGAAAACAAAGAAAATTTATTGTGAAAGAGGAAGAAGCAAGTCACAAAAGCAGTGCTTTCATGAAGCAGGAGGCAGGGATTTTATTTTCTTCTAAAGTGCTGAAGAAGGTAGGGTATAGCTTCTTTTTCACTCCCTGTTCATTGCAACTTTAGCCCTTCCCCAGTGCCTGGCTGGAATGACTAAGCAAAAAGACCTGTGCCAGGTACCTTATCAGGCTGTACATTAACCAGGCAGGACACAATCACCCACTGAGAGCCAAGACTGTTGGCAGCCTGTGTCCAAACACTTGTTACTTGAGGTGCTCTAGGACAAATCAAAACGATCCACTAGCATCTCCTTTCCACCCAGTTCTGGCATGCTGTCAACTGCTTTCTAAAATTCAGGTACTCTTTTACCTGCTCTTAATCATCTTTATTAGCTCTTATTTCATGCTGTTTCAGTTTAAAAAGTTTAGTACTGAATGTTTCTGTCAGGAGTTACATAAGGGGGTTTACAGAAGGTGAGGCATTTCTATGCATTGCCTGGAATCCCTTGGATTAAGAAGGGTTTTACATCATAATTGCTGTATTCTCATATTTCGAGCAGATGGACAGATGCAGTAGTGGGCATTGTGTATTTCTGCTTTAAAAAGAGCCTGTGGGATTGCAACACCAGCGTTCAGCGTGAGGTACAACCACCAGGCCCTGTGTTTCCAACAACAAAGCTTGGTTCCAACAGCTCCCCCAAGACGAGTTCTGTTCTCACTAGCTATTATGAGGCAGTATCAGGAGTTCTGTACAGAAAGTCAGAGTCGATTACAAGATCTGCAGTTTCAGGGCCCCACTTCATACATGTCAGACTAAACAGTGTTTCAATGAAAAAAAAACCCCAACCTCTTGGAATGCCAGCTGAGTACAACAGCACAGGCCACACTTTACATGGAAGGTGGGAAATTACACCAGCAGCATTACACAAATCCACTGCTGAGCTATATTAGATAATTAGAGAATATCTCCAGTATCATCTATCTCCACTATCTATGCATCTATTCACCTATTAAATGTTCTAACTGTCCAAACATTCTGTAACTTCCTACTTGAGATGTGACATTGATTCCTACTACTGCCATTTAATCTCTAAAGCTATATATTTTAACAGTTTTAAAGCTGTTATATGTATCTTTAAGGATTAGCCTGCAGGGTAATACAATTATACTGGTCAGAGCAGTGTATGAAAGGATGGGGCTGGAAATAATTTTGACAATAGGAAAAGTAAGGAATTAAACCACCTGCAAACAGGCCACAAATAATGTCACCTGTAAACAAACAGGAAACACAAAAGTTTTGTATGGCAATTACAGGGGTGTCTCGCTTTTCAAAGTGCACTCAGATTTTGCTTATGTTTTACGTGGAATGAAGGCTGGGAAATAAAGGATTTGCTTTATCCCTCTGAATCAATATCGGTGAACGCAAGAAGCAATTACAGAACTGATGTATTTATTTGTTATTGAATATTGTGACAACATGATTGATAAAACACTGGAAATCTATACCGAAGGAAATCTTTAGCTCCCGGTCCCCCAGATTAACAACCAGAAATACTTCCTCTCCTGTAATCAAAAGGCCTGTCTCATGGGAAATGGGTGGTCATGGACACAAAACTGTCTATAGATGGACAGAGGGGGAAGTTTTGTCAGCTTTAATCCAGAAATATTGCACAGAGAAAAAATACCCTTGGTATGTCACATCAGTGCAACTGAAACATTTTACACGGTCAACAAACACAATAGTTGATCATCATAACTGTATAAAATACTAAAAAGGAGACTTAAAAGGGGCATAAATGTTCTCCAAAATAGTCAGAAAATATTTCTGTCAAGAAAATAAGATATTTTTAGATAAAAGTAATAGATTAACAGTACTTTGAGTAGCAACCATTTGTCATTTATGACCCTGAAAAGGCACTCAACATCTGAACATGTGAACAGAGACTGATAACACCTGGCTTCGAAGCCCGTAGGAATCACCAGTATCGAACACTGCAGGGAACCTATCTACCATAAACAATTACAATTGGGTTTTTTACTACTATTTATTAGAGCAAAAGTTACAAACATGGGTAAGGTTCTATGTCATGAGGTAACATCACATCAACTTAGTATATTGACATGTAATAAATAAAGCATACTAAAATGAAAGCTGAAATAATCAGTGTATTGAACTTAGAACTGGTCCTCTATACCTTGCTAAGGGACTTTGTCCAAAAGCAATTGTGGCTGTCTTCTAAATATAGCCAGCTGAATAAATGTGGATATAATTCAAGCTCCTAGACTGCATTTTCACATTTTTACCTACATGCAGCACAAGTCTGACAACATTTCACAATTTCTCTGGAAATTATTTGTAAGCAAACTCATACTAAATAGCTATCTCACTACATGTGCCTTCAAAGTCTTGTGAACAAATTTTCAACCTGCCTATACGTGGGGCCTGCCAGCACCCTGACAAGAGCTGTCCTTCCACTGTCTAACATTCAGAGCTGTGCTAAGACAATCAATCTGATTCCTGGAAGCAGTACATCTAGCACAAGTTCAGCAAAATCCTTCCTCCCAAAGACCAGGAAGTTTTCAGAAACATCTCCAGAATTATGAAAACAAGCATTTTTCCAGTGTGGGTTTTACAGAAGATGGGATTTTTTTCATATTTGGGAATCTTACTTTCCACAATCGAGCATAAATGTCCCCCACACCTTCCAGCTACATCATCATGATAGAGGAGGCACTTCATATTCTTGTTCTATGATTTACATAGTTACATATTTTCCAACGATTTGTTATTATTAATACTGTAACTTTGATATTTACATGATTCCCTACATTTAATCAGGGCATAACACTCTGAGATCTCAATCTGTATCCTTTCAAATTCTTAGCAACTGGCCCATGAAAGTTTGTCTGGCCCTGGGGAAAGTTTTGGTCTTCTGTTATCCAAAAGGCAAACACTGATTCTTGTTTCGTGGCTCACTACACCAGTTAGATATTTGAACCAAAGGAATTACCTAAGGGGAAAAAACACCCAGTATTTCATATACCGTTTAATGGCCGAAGGGCCTTCTTCTCCCACCTGTACACAGAAAATTCAGAGCTATGATATAGCAGCTGTTCAACATCCTCTTCTGGGCTCTGCTCCACAGAAAGTATCTGAGCA
Organism: Actenoides lindsayi; assembly: GCA_025331215.1. Lineage (NCBI taxonomy): Eukaryota > Metazoa > Chordata > Aves > Coraciiformes > Alcedinidae > Actenoides > Actenoides lindsayi. The sequence goes on along the minus strand of WTSP01023414.1, from coordinate 17,272 downwards.
GGGGTTTGTCTGAATTATCTCAAGAGGAAATAGAGGGCATCCTCTGCCATCTGCATCCATCTCTCTTCTTAACATTAATTTCCTCTCATCTCCTGTAGATAAGTATATTAAAAAGTTACTTCAAACCAGTTTGTTGGGGGGTGGGGAGGGAGAGGACATGGGGAGGTAGATGTAAAGTATCCATCAGCAAACTGAAAGCACAGTAAATTGTGAAAGAGCTGAGTAACAAAAACCAGAAACATAGCAATCCTGCGTGGAGTTCAGGTGACTACTTACATACAAACTAACTATGGACAGTACTCCCCACCCAGACGTACCACAAATGGAGTGGCCTAACAACATTTTAGTTGTCTAAAGCATGCCGAGTTGTTAGCATGCTTGTGCTTATTAACAGAATAACCCCTTCTCTGCTGATGTCCATGACAGATACTTTGCTATCCAATCGAGTAGACAAATACTACTCTGCAGCTGCACATCACATTTGAGGCAAACTGAACAAACCTTTATCTGCTTTTATGCCATGTTTAAAAACTCTTTTTAAAAACCACTTACCATTCATCACTGCAAGCAGTATGGCAACTACTCTTACCTGCCAGAGACCTGCCAAATGCAGTCACCTTAGTTCTGGTGTCCCTCTTTCTCACCTGTCCTCTGGAAGGTCTCCTTAAGCGGTGAGCCACCTTGAGGAGTAACATCTGGTGCTACCATAGTGGGGTGAAGCATGTTTTTGTGGAACATTTTCTGACATTTTCGTTGTATCTTTCTGAGCGACTCCAGCTGCATGCAACTGTCTGTCTCTGAAAAGCCACATTCATCAGATAAAAGATTAGAGGAAAGCTTTTTTCGCTTTTTCTTCATTTTGCAAGCATTTCTCTCCTCTTCTCTGGATTGTCTCTCACTTTTCTGTCCTTCACATCTTAATTTACTACTAGACCTCTTGCATGACTTTTTAAGCTTATGTCCACACTGCTTAGCACCCTCATGGACAGAATTAGAACAGAAGCTACATCTGCTGGTTTCCTTCTCTTGACCTTCCAGAGTTACGTTTTTAAGGTAAACCAGTAATTTTCTTTCCCCGGCTCTTGCAGACAAGGACCCTTTATTACAATTCCTGAAAGTTTCTTCACACCTTCTTTCTGTTCTCTTCATTGAGCTGCTACATGTCTCTTTAAAGTACTCGGAATCACTGATCTCTTCCAGCAAATCCTTCAATTTGCAAGTAGCTTGACATGTTTTGTATGGTACGGTACCATCATCACTACCATCTTCTTGTTTGAATTCCTTATCATGAGTAACAGCAGTGCAATCCAAAGAATGATTCAGTCCAGCATGTTGTAAATTACCAACAGTTAGTGAGTCATTCCTCTGCACTTGCAACTTTTTTGCAAGCCTATCCCCATGGGCCTTGCTTTCTAACACTGTGTCCGTTGACTCGAGTCCCCCAACGGCGATCACCAGTCTATAATTATCATCACTACTACAATTTCTCTCATTGAGATTTTGTACAGGACTCACTTTTCTGAAGTGCTGACCATGTTTGTCACTCAAGCTGATGTCAAAACCACTGCCATCATCAGACACCACTCTCTTCCACCGGGACTTGTCTGCAGTGTTTTTTGTCTCCAAGCAAACACGTGCATAGCCTGGTGTCCGATAGTAGTTCAGTAAATAATGGATGAATTCATCAGTGTCATAAACCTTCTGCTTTTTGCAAGAGTCTTCATCAGACGGCGTCCGCGTGTGAACTGCATTCAATGTTGGGCAGTCCCTTCCAGCCAGGGATTCAATGACCCTGCGGTCTTGCGTCACTGTAATCAGTAAAGATCCGCAGCCAGAGTCGTCGTACGCATCTCTGCCGGGCAGTCTGGCAGAACTCAGGGCTGCAGAGGGATCATTTAGAATTGTCCTGACTATATGACAAGCAGATGCACGGAAGTTACTCACATCTCCTTCCTCACTACATAAGCTGCTACGTTTTTGGGTTAACAGGCGCTTAAAGGCTTCGTTGCGTTTCGACGCTTGGTGTGTGTGACAACGGGAGTTACTCAGTTCCTGATGTATGTCCTTTAATGCTCTTTCAGAAAAGGAATCGTCCTTCCTTATGCCAAATGAAGGATCCACTTTTTGACTTGCCAATTGTGCAAAGTCCTTAAAAAAAAAAAAAAAGGAAAATTATTATGTACATTTATTGAGCACTATCAAGAGTGCTAAAATGCAAACTCATAAGCAAGCAGTCAGAAGAAATATACAGGTGAGAGATAAACCTGGCTTAGTTCAGAACTCAATCTCACAGTCTTGCAATTCCTAAGTTAGAACTACAGATATTTCATCATCTCGGAAAGATGAATTCTCAGTTAAATAAGAGTGGTCCTTTCAACCAATTAATCTCTCTCACTGCAACTGCCTAAGAAATATTTATTCTTTGTTTGATGACAGCATCACAACAACTAGTATTGCAGGAAACAGTAATGTTACTACACTTTTGTAGATCAAATATTTTTATTTAAAATAAATTGCTTTGTTATACAGTGGCTTAAATGGGTCGAAATACAATCAATCTAAAGCTTTCCAAGTGGTGAAACCAAGAAGATAGAAGTCTAACACGTCACCTTTATAACTAAGGTGGCCAATGTCAGATCTACTGGAGCCCTAGAAGTCATGCAATATGACACAGGTAGCCGTTCAAGTCACTCAACTCTTACCAAATTATTAAATTATCAAATCTTTAACATTAAGGATTGGGGAAACCATACACTTGTCAAAAGCTGCAAGCAAATTTTTACTTGGCAAATAGCAAAGACAAAGCCATGTGTTAGCACCCCTGATAAATGAAAACCTCATTTCCATTTAAAATTCCCCCTTTTTTTTTTAGCCCAAAGCACTAAAATCAACCCCCAAACATTAATCTGTGTGAAAAGACATTTTTATCACTCCTCTGATGACTTTCTCAAGACACTAGCTGAATCCAACTGAAATAAAACTGATGCCTTATTGTTGGCCACAAAAGTGAGGCTACTAGAAATGCAACTGGCACAACCCGGGTCAATTTAATTCTGTCACCTGCAGACCTGAGGCCAAAACAAGCAGAGATGGCATCATTTGCATCCTCAACCCAAAACTCATTTGCAACATTGGATCAAGTCCAGTAGAGCTGATATAGCCCTTTCTGCCCTATTTTTACTCAGTAATGACAAAAACTCAAACACCAAAGGCAAAGTTTCTGGGTGGAAATCTTTGCACTCAGGGCAAGACCGAGGGCAGACTCTCACGAGACTTAGGCCTCAGGCCTTCTCAGTGTTCAGTGAGTCCCAAGGCCTTCTTCTGAACAGCACCAAGACATCAAATGTCTAGTGAATTATTCAAGCTCTAAAATAGCCTTCAAAATTTTAAATATGTTTTAAAATAGTCTTACTTTCACACGGTTTAACAGCACTGTAAGCAGTCTGACAGACTCCACTCTTCTCTGAGCTAGCAGGGATTTCCTTTCTTCCCATTCAGGCATATTCTCTGGACACTGCTGTTCTTCAGCTGGTACCTTCTGCTGCTTTGGGGGATGTTTCTCATCTCCATCTATCTGCCTCTCTTCTCTCCTCTCGAGCTTAGCTTTCTTTTTTCTCTCTTGAACTTCTTTTCATCACCACGTCTTTTTCTAGGTAATTATCAACATGGGACAATTTAGATGACACTTGGTTTACATTTTGAGTCCTGGGGAATCGGATGCAAGTCTTTGAAGTGCTAATAAACAACCAGTCGCCAAGAATCTGCGTGTGGCTAACAAGAAATCTGGTTTGTTAGAATAACACTCTTAAAAAACCATGTCACAGCTTACTTAACATGATGATGTTAATGCATCCATAACACGGATGTCTCGCATCCGACTGATGCGCACATTGAGAAAGTTGTCTCTTCAAACGGTTTGGATTCTAGAGTTTTCTTTATAAGCACTGCCAAGACAACAGAGTCACATCATTGTCTCCAAGGACACAACTAGACACTAACCACTAGGATCTAATTCTTAAGTTAACAAGTCTCCCCTACAGATAAGCATGAGGGTCCCATAGAGATATTACAAGACCAACACAGGAATGTTTCTGTTACTGTTGGGCAGGGCTCACACAGAGTCAGGGCCTTTTCTGCTCCTCACCCCACCCACGAGCCAACAGGCTGGGGGTGCACAAGCAGTTGGGAGGGGACACGGCTGGGACAGCTGCCCAGAGGGGTATCCCAGACCCTATGATGTCATGCTCAGCAACAGAAGGCTGGGGGAAGTAGAAGGTGGTGTGTTGATGTTTGGAGTGTTGGTGTTTGTCTTCCCAAGTAACCATTAGGTGTGATGGAACCCTGCTGTCCTGGGGATGGCTGAACACCTGCCTGCCAAGGGGAAGTGGTGACTGAATTCCTTGTTTGCTTTGCTTATGCTGCAGCTTTTGATTCACTTATTAAACTATCTTTATCTCAACCCATGAGTTGTCTTACTTTTACTCTTCTGGTTTTCTCCCCCATCCCATCAGGGGAGATGGAGCGAGCAGCTGCGTGGGGCTTAAGTGTCTGGCTGGGTTAAACCACGACAGGCTGCCACTACTTGCTGGAAGCCTTGTCCTGTAGAAAGCAGATCTACTAAATAAGCAACATGACATTACAGAAAACTCCAGAAATTCCAAACAACAAAATGTTCACACAAATACATGTTTATTTTCTTAAGTATTTGACTAAGAAGGTATTAACAATGGAAGCACAGCAAGGTTTTCAGAGACCTAGCGTTAAGAGTTGCTATGCTCCACATGCTATGTGTTGGAGTTTTAAGAAATGAAGGTGTAACATGATGAATTACTAAGTGACAGGCTATGACATCATCCAAACACATTATCTACAGAATTAAAACTTCAATGTACTACTACTACTCACATACAAAATTTAAGAACACTGCCCTAACGATAACAACAGTGACAAAATAGCACGTAAGAAGGGGTAGAGGGAAAGACTTGCAAGTGTTCACCTCCAGCTATGGACCTTGTGGTCAACTGGGAGGCACCTAGAAATGTACACCCTATTAATTTTACTTTAGAGCATAAAGACATTAATTTGTGATGTTGCAGCACAGAGCAATATAAAAAGCCCGCATGCAGAATATTAAGCAAACAAGCCTCAGAATAGTTTGAGAGAAACAGCTCTCTGATTTCACTCCAGGCCCACAGAACCCTACAACAAGCCAATCTGAAAGGGTCCTCAGGATGTCTCCAGCTTTCTCATAAGTCAGCATGCCTTACACATGGAACTATCGCAATGCTTTTCTTTCCGACAGTAACGCATCAAAACCTATGTAGCACTGCTTCAGGTTCTCCCACCTCCTCTTTCCTCAAAGCCTGGATTTTTACAGCAGCCACTCTTCCTTCACGTTAGTTGGTATAAGAGAGCGTAACAAATCTCAAGAAAATGGGACAATCACTAAAAATACACTCTCACCTTTCAACCCCCTCTTTTTTTTTTTTTTTTCCCCTTTTTCCAATGTGCTCCTGTTCTTGCAGCTTTAGTCTTTCCAGGCTTCTCTTTCTTATGGCTCCTTCACTAAAATGTCTGGTTGTATCAAAAGTCACCTGTCACAGAAGAAGCAGAATCAGACTTAGCAGTCCAGTTTGCCATGGATTTATACAAACACAGACAAGAGACCCCACGTGACTACCAAATACTACTAGACTCGTGAGAACGCATCTCTCTAGCCTGGCATACTAGAACATCTCTTCTGAAGTTCACACCGAGTTGTCAATCAAGCTCAAACACCCCATTCCCAAATGTCTCCTCCGACTGTGACATCAGGAGCTCACAATCTGACATCACAGCTTTGGCCAAACTCGTTCCTGGCCTGCTCTTCTGGGGACTCAAAGTTCAGTATGTTCAGCAGGGCAGTCCTAGTTGCAGAATTCGTGCAGTTCTGCCAAAATCAGAGTTCACTGACTTTAAGAACAAAATATTTGGGATCAAATGCTTGCTTGCTTAAAAATTGATTAATTCTGTTATGGCTGCTGCATTTAATCAGTTTCAAATGCCCAGATGTGACCAGATTAAAAGAAAACACTCAAGCAAATCCCATCAAGGTCTATCTACGCTGCGTAAATACGTTATACAAAGTGTTATTTCCAGCGTAGAGATACAGTTTAGGGTCACAGTTTAAAAGTTACCCTGTTTTGGTATTTTTTCCCAGTGGCTACACCCTAATAAGTTCCTACAGAGGGAAGCTATTAGGATCCTGAAATTAAGCTTACAGATGGCAAGTTCTCTTTTATAATGCCACACAAGGATTCAGCTCTTGACATAAAGGTACAGAGAAGAGAAAAGGTACCCTTAGCTAGCCAAGAACCACCTACATTAGGGCAGCTGCTGCACTTACTTCATGCTTAACAATAAGAAACCAAGCATCTTTCAGAGTCTCACCAGCTCCTGAGATCATCTCCCACCTTCAGTGCCAACCACACTGAAAATGTTTACAACCTTTATCTTACCCATGACAGCTTTTCAGGAAATCAAAACGGTAAAATGCTGGGGTTTTTGAGTAAAGGACTTAAGTTCAGATACATGAACTTTATCAGTACCTCTATACCCAATACCAACAGGATCATAAGGTTTTTATTTCCTCTTACACACGTAAACATCCAAAAAGTTTACAGAGAGGTTTCCACTGGCCAGCAAAGACTTCTCAGGCCTAACTTCAAATTAAAAAAAGAAAACAAAGAGCAGAAGTTGGCAAACCACCATCTGTGCCAGTTTCTTCCACAAAATCTCAGCAGCTAGTTACAAATAGAGGTTAGTATATCTTAATGCTGTCCATATGCAATATTTATCTTTCTTTTTAGCCACCACTTTAACACAGACTAAACCAAAGGGGAAGATACACAGAGAACTGCAGGAGTGCCGTGTAAAAGCTCTCACTAAAGCAACAAGGAAAAAAAGTCTGTAAAATAGTTTGTCACAGGTTAAAAAAAAACTATTACTGACATTAGTTGAAAAATGCCTGCTTGCCTTCAATACAGGAATCTATGGAGCACTGTCCAAGAAGCTGTCTGGTAAAAGAGAGTGACTACACTTTACTCAGAATGAAGAAGAACAAAAATCCCATATGTACTGACAGAACAGCTAGTGCAATTAAAAAAAAAACAAACAACCAGGGATCTCCGGCAGCAGCAGCTACAGCACAGAATTGCTCCCGTTAAGGAAGCACTGCCAAATGCTCTCAGAATTAACCACAACTTCGTCAGACAAGGCTGAATATCTCAGGATTCATCTCCAAATATACAACCATGCATATATATAGACACACCTTCCTTATCTCGTATAAGCAAAGCAGATACAACCAAAGTACTTACTACAAAACTAAAAAAGTAGTCTCTAGAACCCTTCCTGCCCACCAGGCATTAAGATAAAGATCTTCCTAAAGCTATCTATAAAGTTAGTTATCAACTACACTTTTTCCATCACCCTAAGATTTGAGGTGCAGCAGATTAAAACATCCAGGCTACTGCTGTTGAAACCTGAAGAGACATGAAAGTCAAGCCCAAAGAAGAGCTTGTGTACTCAACTGCTTGCTCTGTTTTGCAAGCACATCTTCTGTTAAACCAGCTGATATTATCCGGCTGTTGCAAATCCTTCTTCACTTATATCCTTCCACCATCACAGCTGCAACAATATTCCTACTACTGCAATAAACCACCTAAAAGCCCAAAAGCCCTGCATGCCTTTCTTCTGTGATCACATGTTCTGATAACCCTGATATACACCCAAAATAAAATAAATAAATAGATACATAATGTTACTTAAATGTATAAAAAGGAACCAAGATACTGACCTGGGACTCTACAGATACGTGATCAATTCCCAGCTCTGCTGAGGAAATCCTGTGAAAGCCAGCAGCTTCCTATGTCTCAGGGGCCTAAAATAACACAGTATTTTAGAACAGATTCAAGCTGATCAGGACCACAACAGGCCATCAGATCACTTACTCAGGCCTGTGCTAACTGTATTGGGCTGAAGCATCCCTTACACCTGCCTCTGGTTTGAAAACACAATACAAAAACCTGCCACTTGCCACAGGAAGTTTCTTCCATTCCTTACTCATCTGCAGTTGGAAATGGGAGCTGCTTCCAGATTGATTTTTCATTTTAATCTTCCTTCCCCTACTAGATTCACATCCTTTTAGCATCTACATAGTGGTTTGTTGGTTTTTTTTTTATTCTTCCTCTTACATGCTATAATCCAGGTGTTTCTCAGTCATCTTTCTTATGTCAAATACATAGCTTGAGCTTCGAGAGCACTCTCACAGTCTCTTACTTTTTCCAGCTCCTGAATAATTTTTGTTGCAATTTTCTAACACTGTCCAATGTAAAACACATGAATCCCAAACCCACACACAACATTAATTTGGTCAATGCCATACAAAACACATTAACTCCTTTAAGCCAACTTTCTATCACCATGTAAACATACTCCCCACAGCACTGGAACAGAAACTCAAGCAGTTGCAAATGTCCTACAGCAAGCCTTTCAGGGCCTTAAAGAAAACCACAAGGAAAAAACCCAGTAACTCTGAAATTATTTTTTTCCTGACTATCTCACAAGCCTTTTTACATTGACTGCATTATCTCAGAACACCCCAAAATGTGACACCCAAGTTCATACGCTGAAACAAATTAAGACTTGATGGAAACATTAACAGCCTGGCAATATGTAACCCGAAGCACCCAAACAGTCCATGTGAGCAAAATTGAAATAATGAGAATAATTTGCTCCAAAGGTGCCCCTCACATCAGCTCACAGTATCCCTAGTTCAAACACCTCTTACCATCCCCAGTTTCCCAGCTGGTCACTCATGTCAGGCCCTGGGCCACTGCAACTGAGACCATCAACTGGGTCAGGTAAGAGATCTAGTTCGGAGACAAAAAAAAAAAAAAAAAGAAGAAATTGTAAAAATCGTATTTTGCCAGATTACCTTTCATACCTCTGGCTTTCCCTCACGCACAGTACAGACCCCCAGCACCTCCACCAGCAGAGCCAAAGGGCAGCTCGAAGCAAAAGAATTACTTTAGTTCCACAGAGGTGGGTATGCCAGAGCACCCCCGAGCAGAGGGCGACGTGGCAAGTGTGCACGGTGATACGTAGTAGCAGAAAGAGTTCATCACATAGGGAGGAGCATTTACCAGAAAGAGTCACTTGGAGAAGTTTAAACCAAAGGTTTAAAAATTGGGCTGAAGCATCTCTTACTGGAGGGCAGCTGGCTCTGGTCTGAAAACGATACAAAAACCTGCTGCTTCCCACAGGAAGTGTGTTCCATTCCTTACTCATTTGAACAATTATTTTCAACACTAGTTTATTCGGCTTGCTCTGCACAAAATTAAGCGAAGAGCAGAGATGATCTCACAAGTGCTGCTGCTCACACAAATATCGCAACGAAAGGGGCGTTTTGAAGCGAAGGCTGGTAGCGTCACTACTTCATGCTGCCTGTTTTGAGGTGGGGATAAAGAAAACCGCAAGCCAACCCCACCTCTGTGGATGCAGCTGCTCAAAGGCCGCGGTTCCTCCGCTGGGCGGGAAGGCGGCCGAGCTCCAGCGGGAGCGGCAGGCACCACAAGCCGGACCATGGCACCGCTGGCCAACGGCAGCCCCGCGGCCACGGCCCGGCCGCCGCCTAGCCCTCGGTTCCAGCGGGAACCGCGGGATAGAAGCAGCGGCAGGGCCTAAGACGCTCTCTCGGGCAGCCGCCCCCCGCTCCCGCCGGAGACCCTCTGAGGCCGCACGGCAGCCGAGTGGGGAAAGCCGCGCGGGCCTGGACAGGAGGCGAAGGGGTGACGGGGCTCCGGCCGAGCCCTCCGCCTTGGCAGCCGGAGGGTGGGACAGGAGTACCGGGCCACCGAGCCCGCCCCGGCAGGGCCGCGGGCAGCCCCACTGAGCTGCCGGGAACCGCTCCACCCCCACCGCCACGGCGAGCGCGGACCAGGCCCCGCCGGCACGGAGGGAGCGGCAGGCAGCCCCCCCAGCTGCGGCCCCTTCCCCACATGGGCCTCGCCGCAGCCGCTCCCCGACGCCCTCCGGCAGCGGGGCACCCGACAGCCGCGGCTGCGTCCCCTGAAGAAGCAGGGCACGGAGCCCAGCCGCCCGCCCCGCCCCGGAGCGGCCTCCCGCAGAGGCAGACGCCCTCCGCCGGCAGCGTCCCGCTCGCACAGGCCTCCGCCAGCCAGCTCCCCTTACCCCTCCGGCAGCCGCGGCAGCCGCCGGGCGCCCTTCCCGCCGCCACCCCGGGGCGGAGCGCGGCGCACGCCAGGCTGCGGCGGGGGGACCCGCCCCTGGGGCGCGGCCCGGCACCGCCCGCTCCTCCCGCTCCTCCCTCCTCCCGGAGCTGGGATGGTGGCGACGGCCGGGTACGGCTGCCCCGCCTCGACCCCCAGGGAGGAGGGCGCTGCACCCGCGGGGGCTGTTCGGTGGGGAAAGGGCGGCGGGGCTGTGGGGTGTTCGGGGATTTCACGCGTGTTTTTGAGGAACGATTCGCAAAGCGGAGCCGAGCCGAGCGCCAGCAGGTACCGGCGGCTTCCCGCCCTGCTCCTGAGGTGCCTCCCGCACGGCAGAGACCCGCGGACGACCTTCCTGCCCACCCTCGGCTGGTGCCAGCTGCTGCCGGGCGTCCTGGGCCTGCGTATATGCGTTGTCTTAAAAAAAAACAAACCCAAAGACAAGGAGCTACTTCCTCGGCAGTTGCCTCGTTGAGGTGTGCAAAGACCTAGTTACAGGGGTGTGGTGCAATACCGTGTTTTTCTTTGTCCTCAAGCAAAGGTAGCTCATCCAGTACTGTTTTCCCTGAGCGATGTGCGTACGAGGACTGACAGCAGTTTTTCTCTGGCTTTAGTATTAGCTTGATCGTGTTGAACCCGTGGAAACATGGTGCCTGAGACTCCCGAGTACTGCAAGGCCATAGTCGGCTCCCCACAGCAGAGCCGCTCCCGAGGGTGTCAGCACCTCACCACACTCTGCTGAAGGTACGGTCCATGCTTTGAGACGGTTGGTTGTACTTTAGGGCCCCCAAGTGAATTCAGCTTAGGGCCGTCATCCACTCAAATACTCTCAGTTTTCAGTGTTTTTTTGTTTCTTGCAATCTTCCAAACACAACTGTAAAACACGGCACATGTTACACCCTTTGTTCTCCTGAAAAACAAGAGGCTATTTCTTCCCTTGGTGTAGGTAGCACGGTCGTAACTACCGTGGTCAATGATCGCAGGACACACACAAGGCTAGGCCTGCAAGCAGAGGTGTGCACCGCTTTTTGCAGATGGTCTAGTTGCTATATAAGCGATTAGAACCTGAGAACAATTGTTAGGGGTATATTTATTGTAGGAGTCTATTTCTGTCCCAGCTTTGTGTGCCAAAAAACATGTCTGTGTTTTCTCACTACACAAGTTGATAAAGATACTACGTTTACCTACAAATGTTTTTTGGGTCTAGTTGTTGTCTCCACAATTGTTGATTCTCCTTTCATTAGGAAGGTTTCTTACCTGTAATGAAGGAAATTAAATGTAAATCTATTTTATATTCTGTATTTCAGAGAGCAAACTACTGGAAGATGTTATTTTGTGATCATGGAATATCCTTCCCGCTAGGATTGCTGGAACAGTATGGTGAGTTACTCTGAGTGAACAGTAAGTTGTATTTACTCTGGCAAAGGAGACACAGAAAAGTGATGTTAAGGAAATCACTCTGGCAATGTTCTCCCGTTGAGAAGTGCCATGTCATATTAATTAAAAGTGCCACATCTGAAACTGCTAAAAGGATGACTCACTTTTACACAATGGATGAAGGAACTGATTCACTTTTACACGGTAAATAATAAAACTATGGAAACAATTACTACAAAAAATATGAGAGACTGGGCACCTTGCTTCAGAAGTGCATTTGATGTTTACAGAGGGAACAGGAAAATACAGAATTGTTTTGCAGATACAATTTTGGGCCAGTATTGGCTATCTCGTTTTATGCAAAAGATACATCTGAGACGTGAGAATGAGATCTTGAGTGACATAATTATCCTATGTTTCGCTCTTGTTAAACTTTTCTCTGCAACCTGCAGTCTCCCAGGCTGTATCCCACCTGTTACCCATCTGGATTGTACAGACCCCAGATTTGCTCTACTCTGAAAAAAACCTTTCTTCTTAAATCTGGACAGCCAGGAAAGACAAAACCCTGCCCGCACAAGTCACGTGATGTCTTGGAAAGTCAGTTTAGCCAAAACTGGTACAAAGGACTGCGTAGAGCCAGCTTTTTTGTTTACTCTGGGTTTATTTTCATTTAGCTAAAGTGGATCTGAAGTAAGTCAAGTGCACAGGAGCATTCACATAGAGATTGCAACATCATAACCTACTGCTTTTCAAATGGCTTTGATTTAAAGCCTGGCAACCAGGGCACAGAGACAAGCTTTCTCCGGGAGCTTCAGAATAGGCCAGGGAGGAAGATGGTTGGAAGATGCTTTGGACATGAAGAGTGTTTAAGTACATGCAGGTGAGAGTCTTGGCTGTGGTTTAGCTTGTGGCTTGGTAACGTCATCCTAGGAATTATGTCTGGATTTGATATAGTGTTCAAGTAACTGAAAGGCTCAGATAAATTTCCATATTGGAACTATATATCCCCCTACCTTTAGACTGTACAGTCTATAGGAAAAACCAGCCTCTGTCTTGTATCCAGTTTTGAAATAGGACACCAAGGCCTGTTCCAAGGGACAGCAGGAAACTTCCATGGAGTTAACAATGACATAACCTTGCGTATTGCAGGTAGCTGTCCTTGCAGGTTTGACTCATGAAACTAATTTGTGGACTGCTGACATATTCTTTCCCTAGACACTGATGTGATCAGTTGCTGAGTGAGAAGCAGCTCAGTTACACAATCACTTTCTAGCCAGGAACAATCGGGTGACACCAGCTTTTCTCTGGTTTTAGTACTGGATTGTACGGGTTGAATACTGCCATCCACTGGTGGACTGCACGCAAAACTTGTTGACTTTAAGTTTCTTTAAGCTGGTAATAAAAAGTACCTAGTGGTGTTTTGTTATTTTTTTGTTGTTTTGAAAACATTTAACTTCTGTCAGGGCTTTCCGATCAGCCTGTATGATGATGGGTTTAATCTGCAACAAGGTTATTTCAGAAATTTTAAGTAGGTGGGTGTTAAAAAAAACCCCAAACAAAAATCCCAACCAAACAAAATACCAAAAAAACCCCAACCAAATAAAAAAAAAACACCAGCAAACAAACCAATCACAAAGAAACAAATAAACAACTTCTTCATCCCACCTACAAGTTTTGCCTCTAACGAGAATTAGTTTTCCAGAACATAATCTGTCCAGCCAGAGGAAATACGGTAATTTATACAAAAAGCCCAGAATATGTAATCTTCTTAATATAATTCTGGTTTATAACATTTCTGAGCTATGCTTAGAATGCATATCAATGGCATTCATTGCAGCGTGACCTTTTTGGTACAGACGCAGGGACTGATGAAGTTCCTTTGTAGCTTCCTTTTTCTGAGGTCTGCTTTGCAACTGACACAGCCAGCTGGTGCTGCCAGGTGCTCTTAGTACAGAAAGGCAGGCTGGGGATTAAGTCCCAGGAGTAGATGTATGTGGTTCTATTTCTGGCTCAGTCACAGACATCCTGGCTTATCACAGGCAAAGCTGCTAATTTTCACTATTGGTGATATGGACAACCCAGCTGCCTGCTGGAGTGGCTTCTTCTCCCACCACCCGTGAAGGAATGGACTAAGAGCATGCTGTGCTCTAGGAGTCTCCAGCGAATGTCCCGAAATGCAGAGGCAACTGAATGCCTTAGAGCAGCACTACATTTAGAGCTTTTCTAGCTCATATGTGGGGGTGGCACGAGCAGAAAAGTGGGTTGTTTGACAGATTTGATCGTTCTCCCTCCCTGATTTCAGAAGTTTCCCATGAGACCTTAAACATATTCTTGTTACGCAGAGAATTGCCCAAGGAAGACAGTGTCAGAGTAGAATGGAATTTAATGGGGACTCCTTTGATGCTGCTGGTGATGCCCTTGTTGGTGAAGCCCAGCATCCCGTGGCTTTCTTTGCTGCAGCACACTGTTCACTCATACTGAGCTTCTTGTCCACCAGGAACTCCTGGTCCCTGTTCACAGAGCTGCTCCCCAGCTGGGTAGATCCCAGTCCATGGTGCACACCTGGATTATGTTTTCCCAAGTGCAAGACCTTGTATTCATCTTTGTTGAACTTTGTTCAACCTCTCCATGGATTAGATTGTGTTGTGGGAGGCTGAGGTCATGTGCTGATTCATTTTATAAGCCAGAACAAGTACATAAAAACTTGACCAAACATGAGTAATGGAAATGGGAAGACCGAGTAGAAAAAAAAAATGTGTTCAAGAAGAATCTTTAGCTGAAATTTGTCTCGTTCAGCTGAGCAAGAAAGGCAAACTCCTAGAACAAGTACCACCATCTTACGGATAGAAGTCCTCCCTTTCCAGGCAGTACTAATGCATAGCATGTTCATACCTGTTTATTCTTGGTTTGAATTTTTCCTTTAAATAGTTGATTTTTTTTTCCCTTTCCTGGTGATTAACCACTTTCTTCCCACCCTGGAAATACAACACCATGAATAGTTTAATTCCTGGCAACTAGGGAGATGTCTTTTAGCACTTTTGTTGATTTGGGAATACTCTGTTGGATCAGCAGCACGGCGCTCTCGACAAAGGTGGGCTAAGGGGCATTCTCTCACCCTGTTTTGTTGGATGCACTGTAAAAGGGTACCAAATGTTGACTAATTAAGGTTTCAGTCTGGTTTTGGTTTGGGTTTTTTTTAAATATAATATATTACAAGAAACAGCAGACATCCTGGTTTGGAGCAAATCACTGCTGCTGCCTTCTTACTAGCTGTTACCTCCTCACTCCATAGAACCTGGTCAATACCCACATCTCCTTTCCACTTTCTTCTCTCCCCTCCCCATGCCTTTTTCCCCTTTTCTGTGGTAGAACATCAGCAAAGCCTGAACTAGAACTGACCTTGTAAATCCTTTTAATGATGTTCACTCTGTTCCTTACTTTCAGCATCAACATGCAGAGCTTCAGAAGCAGCAGAAGGCTAGTTAGGAAACAGTATCTTTGGCTAGTAGTGCAGGAAGTAAACAGTAACCAGCAGATGCATTTGATCGCAAGGGAAATATGTTTAATTTTAAAGACAAAGTGTCCTGAATGCACCTAGGTCATTGTTGTGAGGGCTTGGGGTTTTTTTATGCTACATGGAATCATAGAATTGTTTGGGTTGGAAAGGACCTTAAAGATCATCTCATTCCAACCCCCCTGCCATGGACAGGGACACCTCCCACCAGACCAGGTTGCTCAAAGCCCCATCCAGCCTGGTCTTGAACACTTCCAGGGATGGGGCATCCCCAGCTGCTCTGTTCCAGTGTCTCACCACTCTCGAAGTAAAGAATTGCTTCCTTGTGTCTAATAGAAATCTACCCTCTTTCAGTTTAAAATCATTACCCCTCATCCTATGGCTACACTCCCTGATAAAGAGCCCTTCCCATCCTTCCTATAGGCTCCCATTAAGTACAGAAAGGCTGCAATAAGGTCTCCCCAGAGCCTTCTCCAGAGTGAACAACCCCAACTCTCTCAGCTTGTCTTCACAGGGAAGGTATTCTAGCTTTCTGATCACCTTCATGGCCTCCCCTGGACCCACTCCAACAGGTCCATATCTTTCTTGTGCTGAGGACTTCAGAGCTGGACCTAGCACTGCAGGGGGGCTCACAAGAGCAGAGTAAAGGAGCAGAATCGCCTCCTTTGATCTGTTCTCCATGCTGCTTTTGATGCAGCCCAGGATACAGTTGGCTTCTGGGCTGTGAGCGCACATTCCTGGGTCATGTTGAGCTTCTTGTCAACCAACACACCCAAGTCCTTTTCCGCAGGGCTGCTCACAATCCACTCATTGCCCAACCTGTATTTGTGATTGGGATTGCCCCACCCCAGGTGCAGGACCGTGCACTTGGCCTTGTTGAACTTCACGAGGTTGGCACGGGCTCACCTCTCCAGCCTGCCAAGGTCCCTACAGACGGCCAGTATTCCCAGTGCCCATACTCCCCAGTCCCAGTGTTCTGAGTGCCGTGCGTCCCCGTCCCAGTGCCGTGTGCCGACCCGGGGGCCCCAGAACCTCACAAGCCCCATCCCAGTACAACCAACAGACCATAACCCCCCATCCCAGTATCTCCAGCACCTCACAACCCCCACCCCAGTGCCAACAACAGCCCCAACCCCCCCCACCCCAGTGCTCCCAGTACCCCATATCCCCCATCCCAGTATCTCCAGCACCCCACAACCCCCATCCCAGTGCTCCCAGCACCCCGCAACCCCCATCCCAGCACCCCCCAACGCTTCGCGCCCCTGTCCCGGTGTCCCGTTCCGGCATCCCAGTGCCCCCAGTGCCCCATCCCAGTGTCCCCAGCGCCGTGTCCCAGCAGGTTCGGGCGCCGGGCGCTGCTGACCTGGTGCTACCTGCAGCTGGGGGCGACGGGGGCGGGGACGGCGGCCGCCCCCACCTTCTCCGTCTACTGCCTCTGCCGCTTCCTGACGGGCCTGGCTATGGCCGGAGTGTCCCTCAACTCCGCCTCCCTCTGTGAGCTGGACACTGGTCCCACCACCGCTGACCACTGGGAGGGACCCCAGAGCCCAACCCAACCACCATTGACCACTGGGAGAGAGCCCGACCTAAGCCAACCCAACCCAACCACCACTGACCACTGGGAGGGACCCAGACCCAACCCAACCCAACCACCATCAACCACTGGGAGGGACCCAGACCCCAACCCAACCACCATCGACCACTGGGATGTTCCCACCAATCCCAGTTTGGCCCCATCCCGTGGTCTAGACCCCCCACTAGCCACTGGGCTGATGGTTGTCCCCAGGCATGGAGTGGATCCCGACAGAAGCCCGGGCCGTGGTGGGCACCATCAACGGCTACTGCTACACCCTGGGCCAGTTCCTGCTGGCGGGAGTGGCCTTCGGCCTCCCCCACTGGCGCTGGCTCCAGCTGGTGGTCTCCCTCCCCTTCTTCATCTTCTTCCTCTACTCCTGGTAACGGGGAACCCCGGGGAGATCCACCAACCTCCTCCTGGGTTGGGGCGGGGAGAAAGCGGCCGTCGAGGTGGCCGGGTTGCTCGGGAGCTCCGGTGGGAGGTGGGAGGGTTGGAGAAGGGTCACCGGAGTCGGGGGGGGGGTGGGGGTCCCAC
>WTSP01023412.1:0-31936 GCA_025331215.1 Actenoides lindsayi | reverse complement strand
CTGGCTCATGGCCATCCTGCTGTCCACCAGGACCCCCAGGTCCCTTTCCCCTGTGCTACTCTCTAACAAGTCAGTCCTCAACCTATCCTGGTACCTGGAGTTACTCTTTCCCAGATGCAAGACTCTCCACTTGCCCTTGTTGTATTTCATTTGACTTCTCCCTGCCCAACTCTCCAGCCTGTCCAGGTCTCTCTGGATGGCAGCACAGCCCTCCAGTGTGTCAGCCACTCCTTCCAGTTTTGTATCATCAGCAAACTTTGTGACAGTGCACTCTGTGCCCTCATCCAGGTCATTGATGAATATATTGACCAGTATTGGTCCCAGTACTGACTCGTGAGGAACTCCACTAGATAGAGGCCTCAACACCCAAGAATCCCACAGATATCCCTTAACAGAGGCCAGACACACACCAACTATCCATGGGCAGTGATCTCCATGTCATCACAGCTCATCCTTGGACACACTCCTATCAGTAAAACAGCATACAGAGTCATTTCATCTCTTAAACAAAATTACTGACCCGTAGTTCTGAGAGACCCACCACACAACTCCGACTGGATTTAGACAATCTGTTCGTCCAATACAGTACTAAGGCATACAGAAGTACCTCACTTGCAGGATGAAGAATGTAGAGGTTGAAAGTTTCGGAGAAACTTGGCACTGAATTTGACAGTGAACATACCATATGCAAAAACGACCCTCCACCTTCTGAGTACAGACAGTTCTGAACTTAACACTTCACCAGATGAAAGATTAGAGCTAAGTGAGAGACTACAGAGAAGTGAACCACAGCAAATGGTTCTACGTACATATCAGACCAGCCTTTCTTCAACTGCTAAAACATTTTTCTGACCTTCCAGCCTCCACAGAGGCTGCCAAATCCTGTCTCTCTACTCAGGATGATCAGTTCTTCAGCCAGCCATCTCTGAAAACTCTAACACAGGCTTCTGAAGTGCAAGAGGCTGTTTTGCAAAAAGATGATAGGCATTTGAGTTCTCAATTGGATGTCTTCATCCCACCTGTATCCAGTTCCCAGCCTAGAACTTGGAAAACCTAACGCAGACTTTTTGATTCTTCCTTACTGTGACCCACCAGTAATACTACTTTAAATATCACATCTAAACAAATACCTACAGTTAATATCCTACACGTTTACAGGCTCTGAACAAAGAGCTCCCTTTAGGAACTCGAGATTGTGTGTTGTACACAAAAGGTATGTATAGGGCATAAATAAAACAATACTAAAAATGCAGAAGGACAGCATATTTTATAGCGTGTGAAACTTCACAGAAGACCTGCGAGATGGAGCTATTTAAAGTCTAAGCATGTGCCATGACATGGAAAACAGTTGAGAAGGGGGATATGAAGGATCAAGACTAAAATAAATTGTAATTTTCAATGCCTATCACCATATCATTAATCGTAGACAATATGAGGCAACGAAGTTTAAGGTAAAAGAAAACTTAAGGCAACACAGATGCCAAAAAGAGATATCAAGGCAGCCTTCTCAGAACAGGGTGAAGCTATCTAAACCTGTTTTATGTTTTTTCCCCTAAGAAAGCACAAGAGAAGTCTAAAGGTGAATGCAGAATCCAAATTTTTACCATTTTAATCCTACTGGTGGTATTCAGAACACTGATATCCCTTAAGCTGAATGGTTCAAGTTCAACTATAGCCAAAAATGGTTTCTTCAGCGAGTTTCAAAGTACCTCTTAGGAGAAAAGGCAAGCTAGCAAATGTGTGAGGAATGCTTGGTCTTGTTAAGTACTAAAGTGAATTACTGGCACAGAGAGAAAAAGTAGTCTTTTTTTGAAGACTTTGTTTAGTGTCTCTCTGCATAAGCAAGTGAACATCACTTACAGGGAACTGTTAGCAAGTAGCAGACTTCAAAACATCGGAGATCCTGCAAAGAGTTATTTCTGCCATCTGTGGGCAACTGTGCAAAGAAAAGTCCAAATCTCCCCAAAACTATCACACCACCAACTAGGGATGGCTATTTTGCTAAATCAATTCCAACTGGATAGCCCTGATTGCCCTGCAGAATGTGGTGGAATTTCCTCACATAGTTAAAAGAAAATGCAAAGATCTTGCCACATTTCAGGCACCTAATCATGCCAAAAAACTGCATAACCCAACGGAACCAGTGCCTCTTCACCTTTCTGCTCACATGAACGGGCAGAGTTTGCTTCCTATTCTAGCCTGATGAATCAAATCAGGTTTACTAAGCTTCCCTCAAGCAGAGTTTTGTTTTTAATTACCATGACTTCAGAGATACCAACAGCAGAGAACTCTAAGCCTAGCCATTCTCTTCAGTGCAACATCAGATTTCTCCAAGTTTCTAGCATGGATTCAGCTATGTTCCTGCTGAACTTACTCATTCTCTAGTCAGCTTCCACCAGCACAAAGACTTAAGAGAAATTTCAACCAGAGCCATTTTACTAGTTCAGTGTTCCACATTTTACTATAGTGCATGAAAGCCCAGAGTTCTCATCAACTTAACTCCCTGCAGTACTAGGAAGCTTACTGAACAGAGTGTTCCTGCCTCTAATTATATATCTGGTACTTCTAACAATGGAAAATACAATATTTAAGCTGGTCCTGTGGGACAGACTACAAGACTCTGCTGGATCTTGTGAAATGAGCAATATCACAGTTGTTTTGACTATCTTGTTCCTGAAAGCAGTGCAGCCCTGCATACTCTTTAGAGGCCCGTGTCTTCCGTACATTCACACATCTGGGTATTACTGAAACTCCAGTATTACATTTGGAAGACAAAAGTACTTCAATAGAAGCAGTGTGCATCCTCAAATTCTATTCTCCTAGGAAAAGTTGATCAAGATGAGGAGTGTTATCTCTTCCCTCATAACATTCTCCAGCCCAGTAGAAGAACGTGAAGGAAAAGTATTTCCTTGCAGTTGCCACTTCATGAGCAAGGAATTAAACATCTTCTCTACGTGGTCAGCCTTTACAGACCAGTTGCAAGGTTGCAGAAAGGCACTAGACCCTTGGCCTCCATTCAGCCTGATGGACCAGCAAGGAATTCCGTAAGAGGAAACACTCAGTCACTCCCTGTCAGGCAACATACTGTTCAGGAACTCAGAAAAGGGGGATTTGGTGCAACAAGCAAGCAGCAAGAGGAGGACTATGTCAAGAATCTAATCATGCCGGAACACCTGAAGAGAAGAAATTCTGCATTACTGAGGTCTAGTGGAGAATCAGAGTGTCTGGCACAACCATTTGTTTGGGGAGGAAGCTTCAGTTGAGACAGGACAGTTAGCCTACAGGCTTCACTGGATTAAGAAGCTCTTTTTACTAGATACAGAAGTATACAGAGCAACGACTGCTTCTGTACTCTCTGTCAGAGACCACACATTACAAGTGTGACAAGCCATCTTGAAAGACCTCAAATATTTTGCTGACTGCTGAGTTCAAGTTAATATAAAACCACACAGGCAAACTGGACAGACTTGGGTAAGTCCAGGATCAACATGCACCATCTCCCAAACGTAAATAAAAAATCAAAACCAACAACAACAAAAAAAATTGCCAAAACCAATCACAAAACACCACTCCCACCCCCTCCCCCCTAATGAAAATCTACACATTTTGTTTAAAGACAGTGTTGATAACATCAAAGCTGCCGAAATTAATTTTACAAGCCAGAAGGCTAAGCCAAGGCTCACCAGTAGTTAGAGTTAAGTTTCACCATGCTGTGGGACCTATGGATAAAACCAGGCAACCTCCAGCATTCAGTGATACCCTCACAACAGCTTTGGATGGGAAGAACATGAAATTCAACAGAGAAGGCAGTGGGAATTTCAGTGAGAAGAAATCAATAGTTCAAGCTGAAACATGACCAGAATATAGGGGTTAACAGAGTAACATCTGTGGAAAGAAAAATATATGGGTACTATGAATCTCTCATGGAACAGAAGATATTTCAAACCAGTTTTATCTTTCTTCTAGAATAGCACATGTTGCAGCAGCACAGTGTTTTCTCATGTGCAGTATCTACGGAATGTTTATTTTCCAGCTTGGGAAGTGTAGTGCTAAACATAGACTTGCTGGCTGCTCCTGCTCAGAAACAGAAAAGGCTGGTAGCAACATGGGACATGATACTGTGGCATGGAGAAGAAACTGATACCATTTGAAATTTTTTGTGAGAGTTGTCACACCATAGCTCAAGACCACAATTTCACATGCATTTTATGAAACACATCAAGTGAAATAGTACAATTTTGGTCATCTGAATATTAGGCTCACAGTGCAAAAAGGCAACAAATGAACTTCAAAAAACAACAGTTAGGTTGAACACCACTTGTGGGAGAAGTTTGTTAGTTAATAGGGACACAAGGTATTTCTCCTACAAAAATACTTGCAAAGAAAAAAAAAAATTCAGTTCCATTTAGCTCTATTCATGCCTTTCCTGCAAGTTTTTCCAAATAGATGCTGGTAAGTGAATGGCTACATAAATAAGATGTTGAACTGAACACCGTAGAATATTTCAGGAATTAGCTTTCTTGTATGCACAGTTGCAGGCATGAGAATTGACTCAATTGGCCATTCAGCATAAAAACAAAACCAACAGAAAACCAGATATCCCATTTGAAGCATACAAGTACCAAAAAGACAGCAGAAATTCACTCAATTAGCTAAGTATCTTTTCATTATTAACTTCAAATAAACAAATACTTTGCCAAATTATGAATAACCATGTAAACAACAGTACCTCAACTTACAGATTCCTTGGAATTATTTTCTCTTCTCAAATATGAGACAAGAAAAGGAAAAAAATTCTGCGTACCTTCATGGTCACAATAATGGGATGAAGTTAAACAAAATAAATATTTGGCCATATAGCAAGAACCATTAAAGTTCAGGCTGTCAAATGATTGACTACTTGCCCAAGGGAAAGGATGAAATATGTTCAATGTGCATCATTTTATAAAATGAACAAGTACCAGTCAAAACAGTACCCTGAAGTACTTCCTTAGTGTAAACAAAAATAATCAGGAGAATGAATATGTGATTCACAGACAGTTCTGACTGTAAGCATGTATTTTCTTTAAAAGCATGTATTTTCTTAAAAAAGGACTACTCTGACTCTGCAACATTTACCTTACCTTAGTTTATGCACTTAATTGATACAGCAACATTTTGGAGAAACATTACTGCACTTAAAATTAGAGTCAAGTTTTAGCTTTTGGGGTTCTCAGTTCAGAGAAGTGACCAGAATTAATCCCAATTTTTTTTCCCCTTTAAAGACTAGGCATGTGTTCAAATGATTTAAACTATGAGAGTGAGACTTGGGAACTGTCCTAGCTCAGGACACTGATTAAAAAGAAAGAAGCCAGAACATTCAGGGGAAAAAAAAAAACCCAAACAAAAAACAAACACACCAAAAAAACGCCAAACAAAACCCAACGAAAACCCCAAAAAACCCTGTGTCATTCAAAGGAAAAGTTAATTCATATAATTTTAAGACCATCCTTTTCCTAAAGTTGGTCTATACTGGCTTTCCAACACAGAATTAGTGGCATTTTGCAAGCTTACTTAACTCTTGTAAGGCAGTCAATAAATTTTTAAGAAAAGCAATAATAAGAACAAGTCCAAGATTGCATTACACATACCTACACACACACTGGACAGTTTAGGCAATCATGTCTAATCATCTCTGAGTATTCTTTATTCAGGACTGCAGCGAGCACCGTATCATGCTGTAATCCAAAACCTTCCTCCCACTTCAATTATCTACAAACATTAAAGCTGCCAGAATGAAAACCATGAGGGAAGACCCAAAGTCATGAGATGAATACTGCTGTCACAAGTTGTCAGAAATTGAACAAGAGAAGGAGCATTGATAATTTAGTAGGTGACAGATGAGGAAAAACATAAGATGTACATACAAGAAGATGTAACATTCATAATTTTCTTTGGGACCAATTAATGTTAGAATTGGTTTGCATACTCTTAATCAAAATTGTGTTGCCATTTTCTGTCATGAGAACAGGAATCTTTTCTAATGAAAGCCAACAAGACATTTTTTTGATTTAATAAACAAATACATTCTGAACTACAGCACAGGATGAGCACTTTGTCAAATAGTAACACCAACAACAATGAGACATAGGGGCATACATATTTAAGAAGTATTCCAGATGTTCATCTTGTGAGTTATACTATTCATGTCTCCTCCAAGTGATGATGGAAGACCAGAAGCATTCAAGCTATGGCCTTACAACTCAAGAGTGCCAAGGCAACTTTTCTCTTGTCTCCTCATCAGGTAGCTGACAAAGTGACAGGAACAATTAGCAAGAGATACTCCTCACAGGCTGTGTTTTTCCTTCCCTTCTCTCACCTTCTGTTTTCAGTTCATTAAATCTCTTCCTGAGCAGACAGACTCTAGTCAAAGGATATATTCGTTTCAGAACATATAGTGTCTGTTCTCAAAACAGTGCTTGTGGGCTTATATCCTCACCCCATCTGCTCCACGTACTATTTGAAATTGCAGTACAAGGGGGAAAACGGGGCTTTGTTACTGGTGGGGGTTGTTTAAAGGATATGCATCTACCTACTTCTTTTCTCAGTTCCAAACCATTATCACTACAGCTCCACTACTGCTCCAGGTACTGAAAGCAACAGTTTGCACCACTATCACCTAACAAAGTTAACTGGCAAGGTTGGACAGAAGTACTGCAGTCAATGCTCAGATACTGAGCAACCACTGCACACCTTTCATCAGGTCCAGTAAAGCATTTGTGTCTTTCTAGAGGGACAGAGTAGAGCAAAAGAATTTCCCAGTACAAGCAAGTTCTCACAACTTAGTACAAAATAGCTAAATAAAGCTTTGACTGGCCTCCACCCCAAATTACACACAGCAGACACTGGAGGCAAGTGACTAACATCCGAACGCTGTACTCCAGTTGTTCATCTCCATTTAGGAACACAGAGGTGATTCTGAACAATAATACTGACACACCAGATGTGAGGGTGGGGGGCATGTTGGGACTTCTGCTACAAAGTCCCAACCCCTCTCCTACACGGTCATCAACTCACTGTTCACTCAGTTGGTAAGGGCTGCAGGATCTAGGTACAACAGCTCAGTGTAACATTTTTCTCTGCAGACAAAGGTGTGGCAAAGTAATGCAATGCACCAGCACCCATCACCTCAAGCAGTGGTGCAGAAATAGCCAGTAATATAAGAGAGCAAAAATGACAACCCTGAGGCAGGCCAGTGAGAAATGTGGTCCCAGCCCCATGCTATGCATCTCTATGAAGATGCTTTCTTCATTGTGCTTACATCTGTGAGAAATTAAAGGAAGTAGTACTTCTGTCGTCCAACAATTAATTTGAAGTACCGAAGTATTTACAAACTGCTTGAAAATGTTTAATATGTAAAATGTCAGTGAATTTATTCTTCCCAAAGCAAGTCTTGTTAATATGGTATTAAACCCACACAAAAAGGCAGAGTCACTGTCATCTGCAAATAAGTTCTATTGAACAATAAAAAACGACTGTTCTCAAAGCATACAAAACCATACCAAAAGACCTTGTTCTAAAACACCACATATTTCAATTGCAAATATTTCAATTCAAGGCAGCTTCTTCAGTCAAGAATTAACTATGGTGCCATAACATGCAAGTTACATACTTCACTGTGTTTGTCTTTCAATAGAGAGGTAGCAGAGACCTGTTGGACATAGGAGCTAAGAGGTATAAAGACTAGATGAATGATAAAACTCCATTTTGTTATTAAAAAACATTAAAAAACCCTCACTTCTGCCTAAGCCTTAATATTTCACTACTCTCACAGAACATCAATAGAAGCAGGCTCTTTAAAGGACTGTTCGAAAACCAGAGACAGGCAATCAACAGCTCATATCCCATAAATGAAGTCATGAGTTCAACTGCCTTCCAAACAACATTTACTTCCACTGAAAACTAAGTTTTGCTTTCTCTTGACATACTGACATCCCAATCTGTGTGAAGGAAGATAATAAGATCCGTCAGTCTCCGGAAAAACTCTTAACAAACGAGGCTTTTTCTTAAAGAACTGTTTGGTTTGATTCTGCAAGCTTCACCAAGTCTCCCGAGGGGTATGTTTTCCTCTGCTGTGCCAAGCAGCCCGTTAGAGACACTGTAACAGTGGAAGACTTAACCCCACCAGGAGATACCATCTCTCCCTCTTAATGCAAAATGGGGCCACGTTTACTACAGTTTCATTTTAATAGATTATCCCTGAGAATCAAGTTCAACTACAGTTTATGTCTAAAGCCCAGCAAATAAATATACAGTATACCCTAAGTATGTTTTAAAAAAAAAGTCTGAATGGCAAATGCAGCTGAAATTCTCCAGAGAGGAAAACGTTGAAGTAAATTTGTGAAATAAAGTCCCACAAATTCATGCCATGTTGAGAACAGCAACACAAGTCCTCCTAGAGTGGTTAAACATCATACCACTAAGTTTAAAGACCCAGACCCCCCTCCCAATTAACATTTTTGTTTGAAGACTAACTATTTAATTTGAAATTTCCTCTTGCTATGCCAATTACATTTTAAAACTTTTTTTCCTAGGAAGTTTAAGTACACTCTCTTATTTGACACACAAAGTACTATTAAAAACAACCCAGAGTAGGGGGGAAAGTTTTTCTTTCTTCAGTATCAAGCACCTGGCAAGTAAATGGAAGGTTCCTGCAAAGCCTTAAAGGCTATTAAAGACATTCCTCTTTTTCCCTGGGGATTTAAAGCTCAGTTATTTTTATTCCTCTTTTTAAGCCTATGAAATTACATCATCTTCCCCCTTTGACTTAGGCTTTACAGTATTTTTTCCGCATTGTTCCTCAATTTTCTAATTCACTAATAATTAAAACTGCTGTTTGCTCAGTTATCAAATAATGGGAGAGGAAATGTCCAGTATTACACGTCTCCTCGCAAAACAGGACTATTCATTATCTTTGGTAAGCTACATACATTAATTCAGCACAATATTAATATTTGCAACATATGATTTGTTTCAGCCACATAGGTCTTTGACCTCGCTTGTCAAATCTTTGAGAAACGAGCTAACAAACCACCTCAAGAAGGATCTTTCCAATGCACTGTGACAGTATGAAAGCAAGAGCTTCATTTGCTCAATATTTGTTAACTTCCCCAGAAATACAACAGCTTAGGTCCCTAACAGAGTCAGTTCCCTTCCTGGCCATATGGTAACTCTGCAGCCCAACGTAGCTTTGCACAAAGAAGGGAATACTGACCACCTTACTGGTACTACAGCTATCAAAGTCCTTATTTGGGAGAGTCACTGCAGTTGACAAACATTTAAAACAGGATTTCAGAGAAGCAAAGACCGCTGGCTGGAAAAAATGAGACCTTTGTCCCCAGTGACAGAATCCTGCAAACACTCATGTTGGAATGGACTCCTCGAAATCAGCTAGTCCAAAGCTCCTGGATAAAATAGCATCCCCTAGAACAGGTTGTCCGGCTGGGTTTTCCATGCATCAAAGAATAAGACACTCCACCACTGGAATGGATTTCCCAGAGAGGTGTTGGACCATACTTACAACAACATACTGGAGAAGTTTGTGTTTTGTCTGCTGTGGGTCATCCCAACACTGAGTACTACAGAGAAGAGCCTATCTCCCTCATATTTATTCACTCCTATTAACTATTTAGATAAATTAAGATCCCCCTGAGCCTTTTCTCTAGGATGAACATTCCCAGCTCACTCAGTCTCTCTCCTTGTATAAAAGATGCTCCACTCCCTTCATTGTCTTTGTGACCCCATACTGGATTCTCCCCATTAAACTCCTTTGTATCTTAGACTGAGGATACCAAAATTGGACAGAACACTCCAGATGTGACCTAGCCAGTGCTGAATAGAGAAGCATCACCTCCCTTGACACACTGACAATGCTCTTCATACTGCAGCCCATGAGACAATTGGCTTTTTTGGTGTTTGTTTGGGTTGGGGTTTTTTTTGTTCTTCTTGGTTTTGTTTGTTGGGTTTTTTTGTTGATGTTGGGGGTTAGTTTGTTTTGGTCACTACAGTACATAGCTGGCTCATGGGTAGCCGGTCCATCAAGACCCCAAGATCCCTCTTGACAATGCTGCTAACCTGGCAACCTCTAGTGTTCAGTAATGCACAAGCCTGTAACTCTCCAGGAACAGGACTTGGCATTTCCTCTTCAGCTTCACAAGCTTTCTCTCTGCTCAATTTTTATGGCTGTCAATGTCCCTTCAGAATGGCAGCACAACCATCTGGTTTATCAGCCACTTCTCCCAATTCTCTATCATCTGTAAATTTGCTGAAGGCATACCTCTCCTGATTGTCAGGTTGTTAAAGAAGACATTGAACAGTACTAGCCCCAGTACTGTACCCTGCAGTACACCAGTCCAAGAGTCCCAGCATTTGCAAAGAAACTACTCAGACAGAAAAAGCCAATGGGTTCATCCACTTCAGGTGGATGGACATTGCAATAGCTTTCGCCATAGAATAGCTGTATCCTATTGCATGCATATACAAAGACAAATAAGGCTGCAAAACAGTAGTACAAGGTCTCCCTATGGTTATTCCCCACAAATCAGGCCTTGCTTCTAGAACGCATTGTAAAGTTCCTTTCCACATCAGCCAACAGTCCCTTCTAGGTCACAGTCTGGCCCCAAAAGTCAGCAATGAGCAAAAACACACAGGCATAGGCACAGACACAATCCTCAAAGCTGCCTGATCTTTCAGAAGTTAAAACTGATGCAGCCTTCCTGCTATGCAGAGCATAAAGCAGGCCAGCTGTTGTTTTTCATTTCCTCGGGGCTCTTATTTCCTTGTTTCTGAAGTAGTCATGACACGGGACCACATCTGTGTATGGGTAAATCCACAAATAGCATCAATTTCTGCTGTGACCTAATAAAGCAAGTGGTAACCTAACATGGAAAATAGGGTAAATTGCACTGTTATACACATTCTTGTACAGAATACATAATTGATAAGTCAAGACAACTCAAATTCATCCAGAGAACATCTCTAGATCTGAACTGAACAGTCACACAAAATTCTTGCTAATTCCTATTGCTCTCAAATGCCCACATCCATACCCTTCCTTATCAGTATCTACTATAACCACACTCAGTTGAGACTGACTATGGTAGAAGGAATTACGTTATTAGAGGGCACTTAATTTTAGTGAAAGACTTGCTTCCTCCTTAAAAGCAGGAATGAAACCACTAAGTTGCTCTCCAGAATTCTTAGGAGACCGCTTCCAAGAGCTATCAGAGTTCTACCATCCCGAGGGAACATGCAGCTAATTGAAAGCTCACCTTGAAGGTGTACAAGCCCTACTGCTGCACTGTGGAGCACCCTGTAAGATAGAAAGAACTGAAATCCTACATTTTGTTAGCATGTCAGCCTTACGAACACTTTCACAGACCTGTCTATGGTGTAAGAAGATTAACTCTCTATAGTCCTCCTTTACTGCTCCAAGCACAGCCTCAGTAATAGTTCCACAGCAGAGAAATCAATATATTACCAAGCAGCTCATGACTGCCACTTGCCTCCTCTTGAATATCACACTATTTCTCCTAACTATATTTCCCATGAGCACTATAAGCACGAACAGAAAGCTAGCATACCAGGTGACATCTCACTGGCTTTGTACCCATTTTGTTAGAGACAGAGTCCCAGAATTTCTTACCTGCAACAAATGACTGCTTTACAGGAGAGTGCCAAGTCCAGAAAGCTCTGCCTGACTTCAAATGAGAGGGCATACTTCAATGTGTGCCCATCAATAATCAGAGCAATATCATTCTCCTTGCCCAGCGAGTCCCCCAAACTGGTACAGTGTTGAGTCAGAGAGGCTCTTGTTGCCTGAATAGGAAAAGAAAAAAAAAACAGGACAAAGAAATCATGTCTCTTCTTAATATAAGACCAGTGCACCCAAACTACAGCAAGGCACCTCTGGGCTATGCAATGAAGCACAGTATACACGCAGCTGAACTAGTACTGACAGGAGTTAGTGTTTTAACAGGACTTCATGCAAACATATTCATTTGGATCACAAATGAGCAAAAGCTGCATTTGCTCGCCTAGGAACACATGCCTTGTTTCAGGGCAGACTGACACTCTCCCTACACAGCGCTGCATGACGCACGTGCCCACAGTAGTTGTGGCACAGCCTTCACAACTGCAGGGCACGCATAACCTAATGTCTTCCATGGCTTTTGACATTATTCAAAGTGTTACTACCCATTCAAACAGTATTCCCTACCCTAAAAACATACGCACTGACAGCTGCTGCTGGGGAAAAAAAAATAAATAAATCAAGTGTTCATGTTTCACTGTCACCCCAAATATTTCAACCTTCCCACTGCAGTGAAATTCACTCTTGAAGCTGAAATTATCAGCAGAAAGTGTTCCCTTTCTGTAGATTTAAGGGTTTTGTGGGTTTTTTTTTTTACGAAGACTTCTACTACAGGATTATATCAATGAGCTTCAAATGTCCATGTTCACAAGATGACGATAACAGATTTTTTATTTTATCTTTGTATTTCCAGCTCAAGTAAGAATCAGCTTGTTTCAGAAATACAAACTATCTCCCCAAATGAATTATTTAATTTTCAATATGTTTTCCATGTGTAGCACCAAGTGACCTTGATCTGACTTCTGTCAAGACAGACACCACCATACACAGAGCAGCAAGACTGCATGCACTCTGATGGTTAGAGGCTACAGACTTATTCTTGCCTTGATTCAAGTTCCTCATACAACACTCGATAGATATGTTAGTCTGAAATATATCACAAAACTGCTAAACATGGCAGCACCTGCAGCCATCTGCTGAATAATAGCCTACAGTTTGCCTAGATCACTTTTGCACAAATAAAGCCTGTAAAATAAAAGTCAAAAAACCAGCCACACTCCATCAAACCAGATCACATACATGGCCAAAAGCAACCTGCCAGGAATGAGTGCAAGAAGAGAGCAAGCATATAACAGCACTCCCAGAAGAGCCTCTGTGTCCCCACAGCTGGCAGCTCAGGGACCTCCTGTGCCAGGTGCAAGGTCTGCTGTGGGAGAACCCTCAACCCCCAGCATCGCGAACTGTGCCCAGTGGATCAAAAAGCTCGCAAGGGGACAGAGGTCACCTCTACTCTAGAATAAAGCAGGACATGGAACAGCATGTATGCAAGAAAGGAACCCCAAGAAACATGGGACATGAAATGAATTTTGGGTTGAGAATGTGAGAAAAGACAGCACTACTGAACTTGGCAGGGCAATCAGGTACCTAGCACAACTGAACTTCCCTGGGCTAAACAGGCAGGAGGAAAATCTGGCCACTTTCACTAAAAGGAAAAAAAAAGAAAGACAGGGAAGTTGTTTTTCAGTTACTTTCTCTTGCCCTACTAAACCGTCCAGTAATTCAAACAAACTCACTCTGATTAAGAAACAAGCCCCAAACAGGAAACAAATTTAGAGATTAAGTTACAAGTCTGACAACATGCAATTCAGCCTTTTCAGACATATGATATTTTGCACTTTCTTCATTACAGGACTGTCTACGTCCTTCCCTGCTTCTTTCTTAAACTGGGAGGAATTACATTTATGACCTCATGGTATGCTTTATTTACACTGTACTTGAAAAATTTAACACAAAGTAGATGACTGTGCTTAAACCATTACAGACTGGTGCTGGGAAGACCAAGGTATGTCTTGGGGGAAGAAAGATGTTTTATCTAGTTCAACACTGCTATGCAGCGACAAAAGTCACAGAACTTGCAAGGACAATACAAAGGATACAGTTTAGGTAACATCAATACAGTTTTAACCCAAGAACCCTTTACCCTGGGATCTTGGAGTAAGCAGAGTCTCTTTTTATTTACTGCTTCTTCTCAGTCTTGCTCAAACCTTTTTCTTGCTCTCAAAGGCAGAACTAACCTATATCCTTCTCCCAAACCTACCTACGGGATTAAAAACTTCACTACCTGAAACCAAGGGAAACAGATCCTTAACTTCATTCCCCGTCTAGTCCTTCTAGCACTTCTGAGGTAACACCCTCATTTTCCTGTTGCTCCTTGTGACCAAAGGTAAGGTGAGGGGCCAGGACTTAACCACCCCCTCCTGCAGAGGCAGAGAAGAACGGGTAGGCAAGTTCAGAAGTG
Source organism: Actenoides lindsayi (assembly GCA_025331215.1). Lineage (NCBI taxonomy): Eukaryota > Metazoa > Chordata > Aves > Coraciiformes > Alcedinidae > Actenoides > Actenoides lindsayi. The sequence continues at coordinate 17,789 of WTSP01023412.1, read as the reverse complement.
TTATTCAAAATCCATCATCTGTTGTCCAAAAGAAACAGTCATACAGTAACAAGACGTCTGACAAAAGGTGATGTTTCTCATCAGATGAGATTACTAGTTTCTCCATATCTTATTACCATAGCTATGCATAAGCCTCATCCAATTCATGCCCTGGTCACTCAACTCACTCATATTACATACAAGATGTCACAGAATTAGTAACAGGGTTAATAATACCCCAAAAGGCTATAAATCAAGGAGTACAAGTCAGGTACCTCATTTAAATAGCCATATACATGGCTAACTTACAGCTAACCATTTATACAGTAAAAAAGCACTAATTATTATTTCTTTCTTCCAACTACTTACCTTATGTTTTAAAAAAAAAAAAGGAGAAAACTACTGCTCCTGTAGGCCAGTGCCTAATCAAAACAAACAAGGCCTAAATCTCACTGGGTATGTTCTAAAGACTTCCTAAGTAAGCACAGAAACAAACATTTGGAAAACATGGGGAACAATGTCCTTCTGTGAGCAACTCATTACTGGTAACTAGAGTAGAAATCCCTAGTTTGATAGCTAGCTTTTACTCTCTATTTGAGTAAAAAAAAAAGAGGGTTAAGTTTCTTTCAGTCATACGGTACAAGATCAAATCAATCCTTCACTGTAACAAGCATGATGAAACAGAAATCAATAGTTCTCCTAAGAAATTACGTGGATAAAATCAGACCTATAGAATACTCCTGCCAGTTTTTTATTGAGCATCCATCAAAAGCAAACTGAAGCTGTCAGGAGTTCTGACAAAAACAGAATGTTACAGAAGAAAATATAACAACCACTTGACTTATCCAGAATAAACTTGGTCTTCCCTCCCTCAAGATTTCTTTAGGCACACATGGCATCCAGCCGCTCTAGGAAAACCTGGAGAGGTATCTGCCAATAAGACCTTATTGTACTAGCATATCACATAAGTTTCCACCAAATATTAAAAATACAGATGATACAGTCTTATTTAAAGGTCAGAAGGTGCATCAACTGAAAAATCCATCGGTTTAGCAGCCCCAGTTCAGGGGCTTATTCAAACAAACATGGACTCTTCATTAGCCAGTTGAGAACATATGCACATACTTAAGTTGTCTGTTAAATCAGATCAACATTATCAGTTTAATTAGATCTTCACAAGGGCTTAAGAATTCATTCATACAAGACCTCCAAGTAAACTAAAGCTTCAGAGCACAAACATTAACAAAGAAGATTGAGTTTGGTGGTTAACATTCTGCAATAGAACCAAACTGAGGAAGCTAAGGAAATTAGGTTTTCATTTATTTTTATTCTACTTCTGCACATTTGGCATGGTTGGCAGAGTTGATTCTAAAAATATGAACAACTCTGACTCACTCAAATGCATTTATGGGTTAATGTTATGGTCTCTATGCTTGAGTTAAATAGAAGACATGGTGGTATAAACCATAATAAAGCTAACCCACCTGCTTTTCCTGTTTCCCCATTTCCATTTTAACAAGTCGCAACCACAAATACAAACCTTAGGCAGTGCATTTACTTGCTCTCTGCAGAGAATTTACTTACATTACTATCTTAAAACAAACTTTCAGATTTTATTGTTCTCTGTGTGTGTAGCTTCCACCCAGGATGCAGAGTAACCTTATTAGCACGCTATTGTAAATCTCCACAGTGGAGTATAATCTGTTGAAAGGCAGAAGACAAAAACATCCTGAAGCAGAGTTTGTGTGGTCTTCCCTCTGGACTGGCCTCTCAGGATCTTTAACAAACCTTTTATTACATGTTTATATATTCTAACTTCCTAAAGCCTCAGGAAAACACCCTAATATGCCCAACTTTGTATTTAAGTAACAAAACTAGCAAACAAATTCCGGGATTTCCCAAGCTATTGTTTTATAGTTTAACAGAGCAAACACTAATGTTTTTCACATCATGCTTAGAGTAAATTTGGAGTTAATGCAATTAGAGGTAAGTTAAGAGTTCGTTCTTCATATTGTAATAAAAACCTTAGAACGAGTACTACACAGGCTACCTAACAAGACCTTAAAGAAGGGAGGTTTATGTGCCTTTGGGTGGCTTGTGTGGATCTTCTTGTTTTGAGCTTTTTTTTGTTGTATGCGTTGTTTTGGGCTGTGCAGCACATCATACAGTCCATTCCTTCCCATGAGAGCTTGGGGTATTGCATGCTACAGCAAGATATGTTAGCTTGCAAAGCAATCTGGTATCCAACACAGGATGACTGTATCAGATAACTGCCAAGAAAAAAAAATAAATCAGTAGGACTTGCAAAAACTTTGGGTGCAAAAGACTTGATCAGGATAACAGCCATTCCCTAAACTTATCTTACAAACAAGCTGATACCTGGAGAAGAACTGAACAATTACTAAATTAGCTCCAAATCTCCTCTTCCTCCCCTGGTTTTCCCTGGAAAGGATCACAAAGTCACTGAGATGATAGCTGGAAAAAGAAATGAAGCCTTGTTTGTGCAGCAACTAAATTCATGCTTCATCCTAAGCAGAGTGGCCCATGATACAAGAGGTCTTGGGAAGAACACTAAATGGCAAGTAGCATCATCTAGACAAGATGTCCACTTCAGCTGGAGAGAGCTACTCACCCGCAGATCTCTGAGCTCTGAGATACACACACTCAATAAGTTTAAATCAGTCTTGCATTCTGGCCTTGGCAGGCATCTACATTTCATGCACTCTTATTCCATGACCTTCCCTCCATCTCAGAAGATAAGTGACCCTCACAGAACAGGCGCCTGCAGTGAGACATGTTGAACTACCACAGCAGTTTAAGCTAAGTCAACTAATATTACTTGTTCCTGTAATTATCATAAATCTAGAAAGTACTGCTAGTGACAGCAGCTTAAAGATTTTTTCACAAGTTAACTTCTTCCATCATCCTATAATTCATTTCCAAACCACAAAATTTGAGATGATATAAAAACTATACAATCTGCTACCTCATTGTTCTACAGCACACTCAGCCAGCTCAACCTATTTTACCAATTCAAGATTTTACTTACTATGACTTATATGCTTTCCTTCATATATGTAGATAATGTGAGTCATCACAAGTAACAATTCTTTTACTGTGCTGAAAAAAAACTGGTTTCAAGTTGAAATACCAGCCATGCGCCTTGCCCTCATCAATGTTAAATGAAAAAAATCTTCTAAAGGAGGACTTCAGAAAAGCAAGGACTTCACTGCATAACCCTACTCAAGATAACTGCCAGCCCCGCTTCATGGAAAATTTTCCACTCCATCTTAATTGCAACTTAGCTTCACTACATGTTTGGTGAAGTGTTTCACTTCAAACTGTTGGTACCTAAGGGACTTATAAGGACATCTGGCAGAAGTAAATTTACAGGAGAATAGGGATAATGAACACAAAGGCAAAAAACCCAAATGTTTAAACCCAAGCTGGTGAAATGTGATACAAGTATTTACAGTAACATCTATTGAGCAGAAGAGTCACTGGAAGTGCTTTCCACAATGAATAGCACATGTGCAAGAGCTAGCCTTGAAACCTCTCTTGAAACCAAGTTAAAAAAAAACCCAAAACACTTGATTTCCAGAATAGGTAGGTACTTTTGCCCATCTACCAAGTTTTGATCAGGACAGCAAACAAATTCAGTTTCTGAAAGACGACAGGCAACTTCCAGACCTAATTGTAAGCAAAGCTGCAAAGTACATTGTCACAAAGCCTAGTAAGAACAACGACTTGTGCACAGAGAAGAGGCCAGCTGCAGGGTTTGGTGACCAAGTTCCTTTGTGACTTGTCATACCAGTGATCAGTCTTCAAACACCTGATTCTTTAATTGCTTCTGTGTACTTTCAGAGTTAGATTTTGTATGTAAACATCCAGTGTCTGCTGGGTTCACTGTGACACCTGCTTAGATAAAACATCCAAAAGCCACAGCTTGCAGCCAGTTAAGGGGAAACTCAAAACATCAGCAGAATTAGAAACATTACTTACTAATGCGAGGATATACATGGCCTAATACATCAACTTTACAGTAATATAGACCTCCCTGTTCAACTAACAAAAAAATTAAAACATTTGCTTACTTTCTCAATGATGAGGATGTTCTTCGGAGCATCCACAAAACTAGTCTGGCTTTCTTCTACCCTTAAAGCTGGATCACAATTCAAAAAAACCCACCAATTTGACAGCAGATAGGACGTTAGTCCAACCACCTCGCAACACAGCACAACAGACAAGGCGCTATGTGTTGAACAGAGCAGGCTATATTCCGGTGACATGTTTTCTTGCTTTTTGTACCACGTTGAAAGGAGGAGATGAAATGTCTAGTAGTGTCTTACTAATCTTTGAATAAGTAACAACAATAGAGGGGTAGTTGTAGAGTTAGAACATACTGTGAACTTCATGACCTTGTGGATAGTGTCTATCTCTAGGAACAGGACAACAAAGACGTCTTGAGGTGCCTGAGCATGCTCAGCAGACGAAAACTGGCAAAAACAAGGACTCTGGACTTTAGGTCACTAAAAGAACACAGTGATGAAGAAGAGGAGATGAAGTAAATGTCCACTAGAGGTCATGGAAGACCACCAAGAGGAAAAAAGACCCTAACTCTAATTTTATTACCCATGCTCAGACTACGTAAATGAATCCTAGGAACTCATTAGTATAAGACTGCCCTTTCTAAGATATATAATGAATATGTATGTTTAGTCGCATATAAACTGTGTACCCAGCTTGTCTCGGCACGCACATTTGGAGGAGTGATCCCCTGTGCATCCGGCGCCGCAAAATAAAGAATGCCTGCTTAATAACTTCGGTTATTGAGTTTTTCACTGCATCAACATCCTAACACTTCCTATATTCAGCTCATAACCCACGCGCTCCTTTTCTGCTCTCCAGCTTGTGTTTACATGCTTGAGCACAACAGTATGATCTGAAGCCTTACCATTTTTTTTTCCTCCCTGTAACTTCCTTTCAAAGAGGCAAGAATAAAGGACTAGAAAATGGGGAACACGTGATCAGGCACTCCTCTAAGTTCTGAGAGTCCTAAGGGACTTGGAAGCATTTCACAAGATGTACATATCTGAAGGAACAGCAGTCATATTGGGACCTATCAGCTATGGGACTATGGCAGAAAAGCGAAGAGAGAAAATTACACTAAGATGAGTTGCCTAGAAAGGAAGCTTATGTACCAAAGTAACTCCATAATATGCAGAGACAGATTATCCAGCTCCATATGAAAGTCCCTCACCTGTAAGGTTCTTGTAAAGCCAAAAGTAGAAATATTAGCAGTGAGGTTGTTTTAACTTACTGAAAACAGTGCTACGGATAGATGCCTCATGAAGTTACACATTTCTAAACCCCGATTTTAAGAGTCCATCCATTCCTTAATCTTACAGGAAGAACAGAACATCAGGACACTCTCCAGTTCCAAAGCCAAGAGAACGTTTGAAATCTGAAGACTCCAACTGCAAGTATCTTGCTACTTGATATTTCAAAAGAAATACTATGAGCACCTCACAGTTCAGAAAGCCTTGAATACTTGAAAACACGATTCACTTAAAGTTCAGCTTGTACACATAAAACAATTTCACAAATGGATCAGAGAAAAGATCATATCCCAGCTCACTACCCTCAATTTACAAGAAGTAAATTAAAAGTAATAATAATAAAAAAATAAATCAGGCTCATCAATAGCTGTTGCTCCTTATTATTGTAGTACTCAGCCTGCATCACATGTGGATTTGCAGAGATATGAGTACATCCTGTGTGAGCATTCCATTGACACTTCACATCGATAAGCACTAACTTCATCTTGTTAATCTCAACCAATTACTTGACTTCACTTGAAGCAACTTTCCAATAAAAGACTGAAAGGTGTTAACAGTGAAGTGTAACAGTGTGTCCTATAGACACACACCCCCTCAATATAAAACAAGAGTGATTTTCACAAAACTTCAGCTTGAACTAGATATACAACATGTGATCCTAGATTCCTCTGACAGAACTGCTAAAATAGCTTAATATTCTCAGAGTCTGGCGAGAACAGGAGCATATGTGTACAATAGGTAGAAAGCAATCTATCCTAAACGATTTCGGCAAGTACCACATAGAAAACATGCAGATTCAAAATCATTCCCAACAGGATTCCTCGCAAAGCCCATGGAAGCTTCAATTTGACTCTGAGCAGTATTAGTTAATCTAACTTCATTTTCCACAGCATGTTACTATGGTCATCACCTGTTTTGCTACAAGTCTGTAAAAGCTAAGCAAGAAACATCTATATTTGTCTTAGAAAAGTGTTTCCTAAGTTCAGATACCACAATTACACAAAAGCCCATCCGTATGCCACCTGGTCATCCAAGCCCACTGACAATGATGTTTCAAGACACAAAATACATGAAATATCAGACAGATATTTTTATACAGGAAGTGCTAATGTCACTAAAAAATATAAAGCAAGACAACAAGAACCCACTCCTAAAATATGTCACTGCCACTGTTTCTACACAGCAGTACTTGTGTATTTAATAGCACTACGGTTCTACTTGATGAATATGATCTCCTGCCATGCCAAGAAAAACATCATATGGAGGACAGAGATATTAGATCACTTGACTCTGATCATTTTCAGAGCTTTGAATTTAACTTCAACCTGAAATTCCTTCACAGTAAGCCAAGTAATCTAAAACATCTATATACAAAGTCTTTAATCTGCATAGCAAGTCTCAGGTTATCACACACAGACCAAATCTTGCCTTCAAAAATTTAAGCAGATCATATCAGTACTTTTAAGTCCCCAGTGGCAGCTGAAAGTCCAGATGAATTGGACCATCAAAAACTAAAACACGAGCTGTAGATAATTATTCAAGGATGTCTTCAGTACTGTAACAAAATGATTATGTAGGAGCCAGGGAACCTGGTAAAGAGGAAAGAAAATACACCCTGAAGAAACCTCTGTCTTGTCAGCAGTACATTTATCTCCAAGCATATTCCAATGTTGTTTAACAAGAAAAATGAAACAGATCTTTTACAAGCTTTGTTTGATCACAGAAAAATCATCTCCAAATATCAGGTATATCATCTCAAATACATACCCTGTAAAAAGCGTTGCAGGTAGCTGGAGATCATGGTAAAGACCAGCAGCAAATAGCTGACCACTTAAAAAGTACATGAATAAGCATTCAAGTCAAACGTAATGCAGAATGCCAGATGGCTGCATGATAAACTTCAGGCTCTAAGTAAAAATGGTATCTTTAAGGAGAATGTATCAAGTCCCACTGCAACCCATCACCTGGTGGCTCAAAAACGAGAAGAGAAATAAAAGCGAAGAGGTTTTTTCCAAATTAAGAAGTACAATTCATTTGTTCAAGATTTCACTAACCAGTCATCATCTGCCTTGCAGATTAAGTATCACGGCAGTGTGTGCTGCTGGAAGTGGTGGTCGTAGCATTTTAACCTTTTCAAATAAAACCTGCAATTCCCTACACAACTACTTTTTCCTCAAACGAAAGACACAGACACTGATTATGGGAGTGGCATCTTCACTGCAAACCCCAAGTTTATTTCTTAAAAATTAAGTGACAAAAGTCTCAGCATTCTCAGCCCAAAGAACTAACATCCTAAGTAGTCATCCAGTGCAACACAGCTGCCAAAGACACTATCTTGAAAGCCATGAGCCTTTTGCAGCCCTTCATTGAGTTCTCAGAGGGCAAAGCTTAACGCATAAGAAACAATAGTAGAGAAAACTGCAGTCAAAGGGACAACTCGTCACCAAATATACTTGAACTGCTATGGTAGACAATACTACATTCATGCAGTTTCACATTATTTTTTAATATTTCTAGGTTTAGTAAGAAACATATGTGCACCCTAGGAAGACTAAGGATTTCAAATAGTATAGCTAAAAACCTCTTCTCTTCACACTAAAAACAGGATTAGGTTTATTACATGATTTTCATTCACTCCAGAAGTGCTCTGCCTAGGACAATCTCTCTATTGCTTTCAATACAAGTTTGACCACAGAGCAAGTTTATGGTTAGCTTAAGACAGTTTCTCTCTCATACTACAGAAAGGGTAAGAAAGAAATGCTTGTTCTGGACACTAACACATCTGTGTAATTATTAAAAGCAACTGCACTCTGCCAAGAGGAAGCAGGCTGTTAGTTTTGCTAACAAACTAGAATGCCTCAGTGTCTTTATATTTTGATATTTTAGCTTTATTAAATTCATTCAACAGAATGGGCTTTTTGTTTCATTTCCTTCTACTTTTGTCAAACAAGTCCCAACTGCTCTCTCTCCTACCAGTATAACAGTCCAGCTTTTCTGCAGCAGGAACAAGCTCTTGTTTAGACCTCCAAGGAAATTATGTTTCTGCGAAGTAATTTCCCAAAAATTAAAGTCAAGCTTTCAGCTCAGTGGGTAAATCTTCCGACCAAGAAGATACCACAACCTTCTGCTTTACATCATGAAGATAGAGGATTTTGTGTTAGTGTCTTAAAACAGAGAAACATGTGGTTCAGTTGTTAGTACACACAGATACCCACAAACTGCTAAGTAGAATTCAGCCAAGAAAATACCACTGGTACATGGACAAACAAGTCACCCTATAATTTACACCCTGAAAAAAACTAGTGGTGCTTTCTTGTTACACGCATGTAGGGTGCTTTAAAGACCCAGACCTGACCTACAGAGCCTGACTTTTTATGTGTGTCTACATCTATAATCATAGAATCTTTTCAGTTGAAAAAGACATTGAAGGTCACCGAGTCCAACCATTTACCTAGCACTGCAATGCTCACCATTAAACGGTGTCTCTAAGCATATATACCTGTGTGTATATAAGAAAAATGAAGTAATATATATACTGTCACTATAACACCTTTGTTTATATATATATGTGTGTGTGTATTTGTATAGATAGATAATATAGCCATCCTGATTCAATGAGATGAGAAAAACTTTTCCTGAAAGGGAGACAGAAGTAACAGCCAACAACGTAGCTAAGACTGTACTTAAGGAGTTTTACCATCACTATCAAGTAAGAAATCTATGTTGATGTATAAAGGATGGCACACTAGACAGAATGAAATGACACAACCCATCTTTTCTCCAGAAGAATGCAGGAAATATATAGTACCAAGTACATGGATTTCTACAAGATTGCTGCAGTTTCTTGGCAGCACAGACACAAGCACGTTCCAAAAACAGTGTTCATTATGAAAAAAATCATTTAATATTTTCATCATATACCTGTAGCCTAGGAAAAACCCCAGGTTTTGTTTCACTTTTTTGTAAAGCAACATCTATCTTTAAGACATGAACATAAAGTTGCAAGGATAGACTTTTCCTCTCTACAGACTAACAAAATTCAGAAAGGACTAGGAAAAGCCAGAGCTTGAATTATTTTTAGTCTTCCACTCAGTTCCCTCTCTGAACTTCCCCTTGAAAAAAAAAAATAAAAAAAATTACTATTAGCACATGTAGTTAATAGCTCAGTTGCATGCTAGTGTAAGTAACAGAGGCCATACTGCTGTCAGAGTTCATAGCCAAAGTTATTCCAGTACTTAAGTAAAAGGAAACTGCTTTGAGCATTAAGCCAAACAGCACACTATAAACTCAAAGCTACTCAAGACAGTCCCATGCATGCAGCAAGCCAACCTGTCATATTATTCTTCCTTTCAAGTGCTTGTGTACTATCAAATCTGTTTCTCCACGCGAAGTCGAGAAAGTTCCAGAGCAACTGATTAGCACAGGAAAGCTCTGTCATAAAACCGGCTTTTAAGAAAAAGATTGTTTTAACCCAGGCTGTTTTCTCAAAGCCCTAGATTTGATTTAGAAACAAAACAGGTATTGAACAGAAATCAGAGAACTTACAGTTCTTGGATACCCTGAGATTTTACTTCTACCTTTAAAGCATGACAAGCATCAGAAGTTACACTCCTTAAACTATGTATTTTTCCTTTTACCCCTGGCTGACTTAAGCAAGCAAGAGAGACGGAAAACTGTTTTCAGAAGGATCTGAAACAAGCTGCACTCCCATTACCTTAACTCTTTCCGAAAAACCTCTTGGAAATGGGGAACACTCAGGCTTGTTGACTATTCCCATCCAAGTAGGACTGCTGAGCTCATTTATAGTCCCAGAACATCACTTCAACTCATTAAAGAATTATTTCAGGCTTTTTGCCCTTCAGCAGCTGCGCAAAATTTGGGAGGATGCAACAGGCTATCCTAGCCACTTCCCTGCCTCCATCCCATGCCCACCCCCTCAGGACTTGTAATGAAATAGAGCCCAACAAGCAGACAGTGAGGCAGTGTTCCCCTACCCAAAACAGTCCCTTCAGCAAGTAACTGAAGATGACACTCCAGTCTGACAACGTTTAAGACAAACGAGTGCCCCAACTGCCCCACAAAGGCAGGTAAAGGCTGAGGAACAACATGAACAAGGAAAACACTATGCATGCCCTGAAGGACAGGGGTCTGGACACTCCTACACCTAAGGAAACTTAGACCATCAAAAGAAGAAATAAAGATGGGAAAGCCAAAGTAGCAAAGGAGTAGGAAAACAGATTTTCCCTTATGCCCCAAGATAAAAATTAAGAGCTCTATAGCTCAGCATTCAAGGACAAGCAAGTAGCAGGACTGAAAGTGTTTACCTTAGATGACAGGCTTTTAAACCCATCAATTACAGTGCTAGAGAAGAAGCTTACACTAAGCAAGGAGAGAAAAACTACCAAGTTAACAAGATGCTAGGAAACACTCCAGCTATTTTCAGCAGAAATCTTTACTATATGAATACTTAATAGACCTATAGCATGAAGTAACTCTCAATGTAAGTAAGTGACAGGACAGCTATCCAGAAGACTGACATGGCCAGAGCATGCAAAAAAATAAAACAGGAAGACTGAAGAACTTAAGTGTTACACTGAAATACCAGAAATCCAGACAGCCATATACTTGTTCAGCTGATACAGGACCCACAGCTCAACTACTTGCTCAGTATTAGATCACAGCATTGAAAGAGTATGGCAAAACTATCCAACTAGTTTTACACAAGCCAGCCTGTTGAATCAGCTTAGTAGTTTTGCTTAAAGAAGGTATCGTCGTGGTGCCAACTCTTCTGCTGCAGCTTGATTTCAAAATTAGTACTACACAACTACATGAGGCCAATATCTTAAGATTGTCCAGCTTTTACAACTTTGTCAGAAAACATCTGAAGAGTAGATTTTCTAACACAAGTTCTACGAAGATGAATTCATGCTTGATCCTGTTTGTCTTCGAAGTACCACAAGAAATGCGAGCCTTTTGTCTTGCAATTCAAGCATGCAAGATTAACAAGCAAAAAAGGGACAAAAAAATTAGAAAGCTCTGAAAAAACAAACGCAAACAATCTTTCTTGGAGCTATTGATTTTGCTTCAACTAGCAGCACATGTGCTAGCAACAGCAAACAAGCTGTGGCACAGATCTGAATCCCCCCTCCTGCCCCCAGTTCCACTCTTGAAACTGAGAAGAAAGCAGCCACTTGCTCCAACCCACCCATTACCATATGGCACACAAGGAACCAGCAGCTGGGTACCAGTCACTGCCCACTTCCTGGAGCTCGCCAGGATTTTAAAACAAGAAAAACACTAGCTTAGGATTTACAAAAGATGTTGCAGGGCACCAAGATTTTTCTGAGATCCGCTGGTAGCCTGAGCTTATTTGATGCTATTTGACTCCCTTAAATAACATCACCTTTCTGGCACAGGCTATACCCTTGGGGAAGGGGAATGTCCACAGTCAAGCACGCATCTCCTGACAGCAACTTCAGAGGCACTGCCTGAGGATGGTCTGGCCTGGCCTTACATAGCTGTGGAAAAGGACACAAGCAGGAACAAGAGCAGCTTGGCAACTGACCTCCTTGGAGATCAAATGAGTGCCTCTACTCAATTGCTACCTAGACAACATTCCTAGTTAGTTAACGAATATTGTTTTAAAAATTTTTATAAAGTCTTCATCATTCCAAGCACCTCCAAGCTGCACAGGAATAGAAGAGTGGCCTTTGCTAAGTTGGATTTAACACTACAGAGGATCACACTAGAAGGCATTAAAATGACATTTGCTCTTCACATCACATACTACAATGGTTCAGGCAGTTTCTTCACCAACCACAACACACAGTCAGCACTGATATCTCAGATAAACTGCAAAATTGAAACATTACACATGTTCCATTTACAATCTAGTGTCTTCATCTTTTCAAAGCTACACAAGAGACAGCAATCCAGGTAGTGTGTTTAAAGGGGGGGGTGATATTTGCTTGTTTCAGTGACTGAAGAATTCAATCAAGGACTATTTTCTGAGGGCTATCCTGATGCCAGCTGTCCTAACGCTAATTTTCAAATCACTTCATACAGCTATTTTAATAATTTTCAAGTTCCAGTACTGATTTGAGAATCTATGGAAAAATCCTTAACAGATAATTACTGAAAATGTTAGAATTACATCTTCATAACATCCTGCAACAGTTTCTCCAATTTAATACTTCAGATACAAAGCAAAATCTACAAAGAGCTTTCTCCCAGCTCAAGTCAATAAATGCTTTACGTGAGACAGTGAATGCTAGAAAGAATAAGAAATATTCAAAATAATGAAGTGCACCATAGCAATTTTTGGGACTGTGTGCAAGACCCCTGAAACTCACAGGGACGCTAAGCCCTCATTTACCCCAGCTTCCCAAGGCTCCAGACACTGCATTCCTCACAACGCCTATTGCATTATCTGACAAAATCACATTCACCTACTGGAACTATTCTATACAAACACACAACTTGAAAAGGCAGCACCATCAAGATTTTCAGATTTCTAACTCCAGTGTAGTGCAACACACAGTTAAGGTAACAATATTCATAACTAAGACCAAAATATTTATTCAAATATGAAGCAGGCTACCTGTCTATCTGAACTGAAATCCTACCCTGCGACAAGTAGGGATTTATCCACAAAGACTTTGCACACTGAAATTACTTAGGGCAGAACACCGTATTTTGGAAGACATTGGCCGAGATGCACAACAGGGAGTCTACCTTTAAATAGTATGTAGCAGTAATAATCCTGAGCTGGGCCAGAGGTCCTCATTGCTACAAATCTGTACTTTCCTGCTCTGAGCTTCCTTCAGGCCCTAGTTAACCTTTACTCTTAAAGCATCACATGTTCCAAAAATGCTTAACAGAAAAGAATATTGTAGTCAGACATTTGTACATGTGAACTCGGAATTACTGAGATTTCATTCACCAGGCAGCAGACGTGGTCTTAAAAACCACACTGGCAATTTTTCCAGCAGAATGCATTTCTATTCAATGTCTTATTGGAACATACAAAAAAAATATTTTTTTTCTTTTTCCTATTTTAGTCAATTTAATTCTTAAAACATGCCATCTATTTTAGTCCACACTCACACCAGGCTTCTATGATGCACACTTAACAAGCTCATGTAACAAGCTTCTCTTCATTTAACAAAAAAATAAAACCTAGAATACTGATGACAGCAGTTGTGACAGACAGTACATAAATAGCAAAAAAACCCCAGTAAGCAGCCAGGCCACTTTTTGCTACATGCTGCTAGGATTGAAAAAGTAGATGCACTCCAGGACTTCACGTTCACTGAGTAGGCAACAGACAATGGTTAATTACCTTGCCTGTCCAGTGATTGAAGTACCCAGTGCAGAAATTGAGACAGTATAAGCAGAAGCACTTGATGGCTTATGAAGGTAACAGATATGCTAGATGCATACTCAATCCTACCTGACTACCGTTCACTTTAAGATGCACTTGGAATAATACTTAGTTTGAGAACGTCCCATAGGTGACCACCACATGAAGTTATACTGAAGACCTATATTCCTCTTGGGAGAATTCTACTACACTTCCGTAGAACAGCTACAGCAACAAGTTTTGTTTTTACTTCCTTGAGCACAGTATTCTTCGCATATTGACAAGTAGGAATGACTGATTGTTGGCAAACATTTTCTAACATTTTGTGCCAGAAAAATCCCACTGATTTCCTTATTGAAGGCTCATGGGGCTCCTGGGTGCTGGACAACCCATCAGTCAAATGATGTGTCACAAGGTCTATTTTGTGTGCCATCTGAAGTACCTAAATCATTTCCATTTCTTAGCTTCACATATTCCATCATACAAAGAAACCCCAAAACTACCCAATCAACTGAACTATCTGCTGCCTTTTCTCCCTCCAAAAGCAGCACACTGGATTTCTCCACTGTCCTTACTTGACTTTTCCCAAATACTGTCTACCCACAACACAAATGCCAATAGAACTGCTAATGGCAGGTAATGAACTACAGCAGAAAGAGCATCATCTTCCAGACACTCTGTATCCTGCCAGACTCCCACAAGTAGCTCATTCTTATCCCCTTCCTGTATTACAGACTTCTTTATATCTTGCAGATTCAAGAGCAACAACAACAAAAAAAACCATTAAAGTTCATATATATTTGTTGGCAGTTGCCACTTCTCGGAATGACTACATTGCATTATTCATGTAGACGTCATAGAGCAGCCTACGATGTAAATGCTCTTCTCATTTGACTTGAATTATCCTAACATACTATAAACTGGTAATTTACAGAGGCATTTTGGATCAGCTTGGAAGCATCTCTGCATCCAAACCAGACAAGTTTTAACATAGCTGATCCTGGTCCTAACAACTTCACTGGTTAGTTCTCAAATACACTTGGTGCAAACTGACATCATCTCCCTGCCATCCACAGGTAGGCTCAGGAAGCAAGAGTAGCTCTGCTGCAACACTGCTCAACATCTTACTGCTTTTGTCTAATTCTAGAGAGAAATGGAAAAAAGCTTATTGACACTGTACAACTGTTGCCCAGCAGAGACACTGGTACCCACTCAACTGAGAAGCCTCTTTTTTTTTTTAAAAGCTAAGAATATAAAAGGTGCTATGTAAGAAAGCCCCAGGCGAACTTCTTTTTTAGTCAAATAAACACCATTCCCTAAGGTGAATGCTAACTTTCAAAGAACCTTTTTTTCCAGAGTTTTAAAAACACACCACTTAGTTCCCTATCAGTTTACCCCATGTGTACATCTACATTTTTATTAAAGTTTATCTAATAAATATGATACCCATTTCAATTACTAAAAATAATTTTAATATGAAAACTCCACAAAGTCATCAAGATAATATTTCTTTTTTAAAATTAAAACCACTAGAGTGATTTCCCTAAAGATTTAGTTGTACAATAGATTTATTAATATTTACTAAACCTATTAACTCTGTCTACTGAACTGTAAAGTGTGTCTGTCAAGCTTTGGATAGAACTATGAATCCCTTGAGAACTTAATATTAAGCCTAACGTAGACAGAACAATTAAGTTTCAATAACCTGAAAATTAAGTAGAAGCTTTCAAAGAAATGAGCTGTTTAATTTTTGAACCCATCCTCCCTTTTCCTATGTTATTTACAGATAAGTTGGGCAATATTAATTCTATAATAAAGACAAATATTACCATAGCAACCAAAATCTTACAAAGACCCTCAACTATTAATTGGTTTTATTCATCCACATTTTCCTAGACTTCTACCGGCTACTCAAGTCCACATCCAAAAGCACATGCTCTGCTGACCTTTTTCCTCACCTTATTCTTAAGCCAGACAAGTTTGGTCACCATTAGTCACATAAATGGTCCCCAGTTGTACTGCAGAATTCAATACCTTATCTTTATAACAAATACCTGTATCTTATTTCTTCAGTGAATTCTATCCTTCAGCTACAAGAACTTGAATTAATGACAAACACCAAATTCTTCCACCTTTCAAAACAGAAGAAGGTTTCCTTGTGATGTGTCAGTTTTGCTCGACATGGAAGATGGACAACGATTTTACTCACCATCATTTCTCAGTTTTTTGGTGCAATATGAATATTGTCAATCCATTACTGATATGATCCTGGTCTGAAAAGCATTTCAACCCTTAGTTGTCTGAAGGGTTACCTCCTCTTTTCTGGAGAAATTTACCACTGCAGATCAGAGTTGACTACTGAATACACACTGTACATATTAGACACAAAGAGAAAGCAAGCACTTAAATGAAATGGGTCTAGATAAGCATTAATTTCTACCCTACAGTCACTGCTACATGAGCCAGCAGAGGCCCCAAAGTACAATACTCCACTGCCGAGCAGTTCTTGCCTCAGAAGAGATTTGCTCCCAAGGATTAATCTAAGGGATGTCAACACCTTATGGCCATATTTCAAACAAGAGGAACATACAGGTAGATTGAACTAATATCCAGGTCACTCTCCTAAGAGGAAGAAGCTACTTACTTTCACTGTTTTAGGTATGAAAAATAAAACCACCTTATATTGAACAGTTCCATTTACCTGACTGGAAAGGAGCACAAAAGGATCCAAAGACTCATGCACTGAATGAGCATATTAGCAAAATGGACTAAAAAAACAGGCTTTCACCTTTGCTTTTTGAGGGCCTTGTTACATGAACTGCTATACTGAATCTGTAAGTATTTTTCCGTAAAGCCTTTCAAGGAAGTGTCAGTACTTCCTTCATATCAGATAGGAACTAGTTCCACACAGAAGAGCTTATTAAACACTGAAATCACAGCATAACTAGCTCCAATTAAAAAAAATAGTCCATTAACTAGATGAAAGCTATAGCTTGCAAAGTTCAATTTAAGGAGAGATAAATTGGCAAAGGTGGTTGTTATGAAGCACCACCTCACACTAAAGGCAGTTTCCCTCATAAAGACTTGGAATAGTTCTAGTTAAGTTATTTCAGAACCTCTGTGAATACAACTAGGCAAACACCCAGCTGGCCATTTCATGCACTTGCCCCCCTTCTCAGATATAGTATCATCACTTTAATAATAAACTCAGCTTTTAAGTGCACACAGCAATCCTAAACACTAGTCTACTCAGTAGGGAGTATTCAATTAAACACAGTTTATTAGATATGCAACTGCAATCCCCTAATTACAACACAAAGTCTGAATCTCAGAAACATAGCCATAGATCAGCAACATACCAGGAGATCAAAGGTAAAGAACTAATCAGGCTAACAGAGCAGGCAAAACCCATCTTTACAGTCATTTTGACAGAATTGCTTTCCAAAACAGGTTTTCAGAGAAGGCAGGAGACCTCCATCAAAAGAGCCCCCAATGGAACAGGAATGCACAGGGTGAAATAATGCCACATGCAGAAAGCACCTTGCCATTCGTCATCTCAGCCAGCAGATGCTACCAACAGTTAATTTCAGCTACCAAACACCTTAGTGCTTTAAGAGACAGCCACATTAGTGGCACCCACACCAACATTTTGAAGTTTGCACCACCATCTAGTATCAGCACTGTTCCCTGAAGCTCAAGTAAGGTTTTAGCAACTTCAAAAATAAAAACCAAAACATAATTCAGGGCTATGTCTGAAACATTCCCCATCATTTCAAGAGCATTATCCTGGAGTAAAAGGCAGGTGGATGTGGTGGTCCAGTTTCTCTCAAGTCCCAAAGTGACACGCTGCTGCCCATAACCAGAGCCACACAGATGATTAAGTAAGTGGAACATCTCTCTTATAAGGAAAGACTAAGGGAGCTAGGACTCTTCAGCTTGGAGAAAAGGAGACTGAGGAGTGACCTCATTAATATTTATAAATACATAAAGGGTGAGTGCCAGTAGGATGGAGCCAGGCTCTTCTCAGTGTGCCCGATGACAGGACAAGGGGCAATGGGTGGAAGCTGAGGCATAGGAAGTTTCATGCAAACATGAGGAGGAATTTTTTC